>JABJVR010002866.1:0-16703 GCA_025773905.1 Chitala chitala | reverse complement strand
GTGTGTGTGTGTGTGTGTGTGTGTGTGTGTGTGTGTGTGTGTGTGTGTGTGTGTGTGTGTGTGTGTGTGTGAGGGCGTGTGAGGGCATCAAATCCTATTGCCTGGATTGCTTACATCACATTAGACCTGCTGGCCTGATGACACCAGCTGCTTCAATCAAGACCGCTGCTGCCTTCCATTAATCGCCCCTGCAAAAAAACCATTAAGACTCCACGGGAAAATATTATACACTTCCCATTCCGTTATTAAATACCCAGATGAGGTAGTAAAGAATATAAAACACCAAATGTGCACGTTTCATTGTACCCCTGAAAGAACTCCACCATGGAGGTCACATGGGGTCATTTGTTACCATGAGGCAGATTCTGTTTTCTTGCCCGAAGACAGAGAGGATGCAGGCGTCAAACCTATCCTCTACTGAGGCCTGCTGGGGCTCGATAGGCCAGCAGACCAGGAAACAGCACTGCCGTTAATACGACACAGTGGCTGGGAACGTTCTCACTGAGAATTCAAAGTCAAAGGGCAACAGGGCACAGTGCGTACTCTGTGTTCCGTGTAGTACTGAGTCCGAGGACTTTGCAGTAAAGCACAGATTCAGCACCCAGGAGAACCATACATACCCTGCGTATTACACTTGCTGAACCAATGCCAAATGATGGGTTGTCCTGTGGTGAGGACTAGAATGGGACAAAATATATATAAAATCCACCCCCATGTTTCTGGTCCAGGGATCCCACCACAGCAATCCACAATTTGTCCATACAACAACAACACATTGCATCGGCCCCAAAGTGCATCGGCTCATCCAGGAAACGTCTGGTAGGCAAGATTACCAATCTAGCCCTGACAGTTTGCAGGTTTGACGGCTGTCCACACAAAAGGTCAGCCGGCCACTCTGGGATTTATCAGAACGTCCCGGTTTCCAGTCTGCCTATGCCTGTGGTCTGCGTTTCGGCTAAAAATCAAACGCACAAGCACGGTCAGCCATTAAATGAGTGATGTAGACCACCGTAATGACCACTGCCACCATTCATTTACTCATCAAGTAGCAGAAATGAGCTCACATAAAACATTCTCTATTACTTGCCTAATAATAGCAATAAGTAGGCATTATATGTGCAGGCACAGCGAACACACCAAAGTGTAGAAGCACATCTGGCTGTGCAGGAGGCTCGCCAAGGGAAAAACCTCTCTTCACATCCGTCTTCATCCTGAAGCTCATTTCCGGCGCAGTGGTCTGCGCTCCAAAATACAGAGCAGCCCAAGTTACACGTCACCCAGCGCCAGAGACAGCTGTCCTGCAGGGTGACGCAATCTAGAAACTTCAACAACAAGCCAAAAACAGAGGGTTGTCCATTCGTTATACTGCACTTTCAAAGCATTCATAAAGGAACACGCAACATTTCCCAAGATAGTTATGGCTTCAAATCATACTGTGGCGTACACACCCGTACACACCTGTGTGTGTGTGGGCGTGTGTGTGTATATACATACATACATCTCCCAGAATGCACTGGCACAGCACTGTTTGCTGTTCATTAAAATACTCACGATGATTCACATTGCTGTCTCAGCAAAAATTAGCTGCTAAGAAAGTCTTTTTAATACTAACATTATGCTGAAAGGACAACAGAACAGCCTGACATTCTGTTTCTCCAACATTACTGACTGATACATTCTTCCCAGCATCCCTTGACACATGTCAAAGGTCATCAGCAGCCTTAGTACACATTAGCCCAAGACATCTATAGTAGTCCAGACTCCACAGTCTGTTAAAAACAGAACACCAACAAACAAAACACTTTTCATATATGGCTATTCCTTTCTGCATAATTTCTATTAAATCTCCTCCCCTCCCCCGTAGGAGGAGACATTGACAAACACTCAGATGCTCCTCGACGTTGGAAAATGCCGGAACTCTCTCTCTCAAACAGGGCTTTGTGTGTACCAGAATATGGCATTCAAAATGTCTGAATCACCAAACAGGACCAGGGCACTCCCGTCATCACAAAATCACCACCTGTCCCATCCTCTGCACCATTACATCATGTCTTAGCAGAAGCACTTTCGTACAACCCAAACTCACGAGCTTAAAGCAACTGATATTCACGTGCTCTTTCGGTTGTTAAGCAACACAATGGCCACGTGCATTTTGTACCTTCGAAACTGTTTCAGCACATACTTAACACCCAGGCTTTGGCAGATGTCGAAACAGTCTGCACTTCCTGGCATGGTACAATAATGCTTTGCACCATTAAGGCAGACATATTACGGCTCTGCTGACATAGCAATTTGAAGGGCACTTGGGGAAACTGCCTTCCATTTCTGTTTTAAATAATGCAATGCAACTGCAATGTGACATTTGGGGATTTTCGCTTTTAGCCGTCAAGGATTTCAACGGGGCGTTTTGCATACTGCCTCAGGGCACCGTCTTTGGAAGGCAGCCCCCTCCTGTTCACGCTCGACAGAGGCGTGAGAGATGCTGAGCTTGGCTATGTCTTGTGATCCTGATAGCAACACCTGCAGGAGAACCAAATGCAAGAGCTGCAGTTTCCGAATAAAAGCTGAGCCGCCCAGAACATCGCGTCACATTACGGCGACAACACTGATGAATGCAACGCCAGGTGGTTCTCCCTCCCAGCGAAAGCGAAAGCGAGGAAATGTTTCGGCTCAGGAACACGCAACGTCCTACGCTGCCAAGCACGAGGATCACTTCCATCTTACAGCGCAGCTAAGCGCTAGGACTGCTTAACGAGGCCTGCCGGCCAGACTCCACCAAGTAAATCAACATGACAAGGACACCGGGGCGTCTGCCACAGCTGGCTCCAAATGCCTGCCAAGCATTTTACTGCAGGCATAGGACGCTTTAAAGTCCCCCCCTCAAACGGACCGGGGGATTGCAGATCAAGGGCGAATCACCCGACCCCATCCCGATTAGAAAGCGTGTCCGCAAATATTGTTATTAGCAACACGCATCAGTCATCAAACGTACGGCGTACCGGCAAGGTTACAGTAATTGACAAAATTCCCTTCAAGGACGGTGATCAATAAAAGACACTAATTCAGTTCATATCGATCTTTATCAAAACACCAACAGCGCAGCCGAGATCATGTGCAACATAACTTCGGTACGCCAGCAGAAATTAATTAAAATGCACAAAAATAAATAAATAAAACAAACAGTGGTCGTATTGTTTCACGAGATCTGTAGGCAACGACAACATCAACATAGCATGAGAACATAGCATGCAACGTACATTCCAAATATTCCTTTAAACAGCCTCGCAGATGTGGTTGTGCAAAGCACAATCTTCCCTGCAGCGTAAAGACAAGCCACGCCCACCCCACACAGGTGTCACGTGTGCAGCACAGCATAGATTACAGTTGGAAAAACAACTGTCGGCACAGACGGGCCCAAACACACAACACGTTGCGTGCCTCAAGGAGACCGCTGTGGATATTTAACCACACACTGGTTTGTTATCTTGTAAAGCAGAAAAAAAAAGATCTGCGGAATAACGCTGATGTCCAGACGTGTTCTCGCTACGGGACACTGTGTCAAAGGACAAGCAAAGACTCCTTTCACATCTGAGTTTGCTGCTTTTTTGTTGAGTTTCTGTCATTTAAACTGCCTCATACTTATTGCATTGTACTCATTGTACCATCAGCCGAAATGCTAAACCACGTCCCAAACTGCTTTAGTCCAGTTCAGCTGTCCATGCCACATGCCACTCCGAGCAGACAAAAGGCTTATGTCCGCGTACTGAGCACGGACGAGGGCGGCAGCGTACCGTTGTTAACCCTTCCCTTTCTCGCCACCCAGAAGCTCGCAAAGTTCTACTTACGGAGAACGTAGAGTGAGAGAGTGATGCCGGCCAGGCAGAAGCCCTCAAAAAAACGTAGTGTGCTGAACATGGTCACGTCCGTGGAGAAGGCCACGGCGAGGCCGAACACCAGCACGAAGAAGACCGAGGTGAGGAGGACTGGGTGCCGGCCAAACCTTCATGACACATGGGGGGGGGGGGGGGGGGGACAACCCCACCCACAAAAATGGCAAGATATGGCAAGGTTGGAAGACCCCAGCTGCAATAATTCACACAAAGTTCACGACGCCGACCCATTCGTGCTTAAGGCTGATCGATGCAAACCTCTGGAGTTGACACAGTGCTGTTGTGGAGATAAGGCGTTATGGACCAACGGGGCTCCACCTTTAGCTCTGCTGATATTGTTATCAGCACGTGCAGATGGGGCAGGGGAACAGAACGGTGGGAAACTCACCAGTCAGCGAGGACGCCCATCACCAAGTACCCAAAGATGGACCCCACCAGGAGAGAGAACTTGGCAATATGCACCTTCCATGCCGCGTCACACACCAGGTTCCACTGCAGGGACAGAGAAACAGTGAACACTGTGAATTCAACTGCTTACGTTGACATGAACATTTTGTTGTTTTATTTATTTATTTAAACAAATCTTTCAGTAATTCACTTAAAAGACGAACTTTATGTCATTCAACGAACCAAAAGCTTCTATCCAAAGCAATCCTTTGAGGTTCAGTTGTGTTTTTTTTTTTTTTTTTTTTTTAAACACTTCAAAGCGGTTATAACCAATATAATTACTGAACTAATTTCAGCCAATTACAGCTGCTTTATATGGCCTGCAGTGATAATTGAGCTCAATAAATATAGAAAAAACAAAAAATAAAAAAATAGTTGTGTTGTACTTGTAATCAGTCTGGGCTACCACACCACCTGCACCATAGCAAAGTTTAGGCTGCATTACGGTGGATACACGGCAAGCTCTGAACGTTCTGTAACGACAAGTCACGCAGTCAGTATTAGCATAACAGTGCTTCAGATGTGCTTTTCTGAGCAATAACACAA
This sequence comes from Chitala chitala, assembly GCA_025773905.1. Taxonomy (NCBI): domain Eukaryota; kingdom Metazoa; phylum Chordata; class Actinopteri; order Osteoglossiformes; family Notopteridae; genus Chitala; species Chitala chitala. Next base: position 11,820 of record JABJVR010002866.1, on the reverse strand, counting down.
GGAGTAATCTATGTCGGAACGAGCAGCCCCGGTGCGTTTACTGTTCGGTCCTGCACACAAAGAGCCTACGGCCAGGAGGACAAGGACCTTCTGGTGAGAAGATTCACAGAGCCAAAACACAGGGCCCACTGATCAGGGCCTGAAACGGCACTCTCCAAACAATGACCTTTTCATTGGACCCAGCGTGGTGACCGATCGCTCTCCAATCCCCCTCTTTCACAGCCATGATTCGCCCCCCCCACCATATTCAGCCAACCCCCCCCCACCCACCGTATTCAGCTAAACTGAAAGCGCATACAAAAGGAAGTGCAAGTACCACACATTACCAAAACATCACAAGTTTATGGAAAGGCAAAACGGCAAAGGCCGATTTCCCCATTAACATCATTATGGCGGTGACATTCTTTGAGCCGAGGCAGACAAGGTTAGCGTCAAAAGCGTCTCGCTAAGAACACTTTTGAACGTGTTACTCAGTATGCTGGTCGAATCGATTGTATTAATAATGCACCAAGGATATTCTTCTAGTGCACAAAGGTTCCACATTAAAACCCTGCGCGATACCCATCGTGACTTGATAGGACTGTGTGCCAGGGACAGACCAGAGGGGCTGTCACTCTTGCAGCAGGTGTTGGAAAGACATCGTTAGTAGGGCAAGGGCAGAGCGGAGAAGGGGGGGGGGGGGCAGATAATAACACAAGCCAGACCGTCGGCTCAAAAGATGTCTGGCAGGCAGTCAGTGGCAGGCGAGAAGGTGCCCTGTGGGTTTGTTATCGTGCTGGCTGATATATACCTGTTCTGGAGCTGAACCGTCATTAGAACACATGCTAAAACCCCAGACAGTCAACTCTTAAATTGTTATATCGGATAGGAACACTGTCGTCTACACAATAACCAACATTATTATACCAAAATTTAACAAGTTGATAAACTGTGCAGCACACTGCATGCTGGGTAAACATGTTTGCATGCCCTTGCTGGACACTGACAAACAGACTTCAGTTGTATTGGTTCTGAATTTCTTCCAAGAACCAGTCATAATTAAGGATGGTGGAGGGGGGGGGAACAGGAAAGACAGGTAAAAGGACCCAATGCTCCCAAATGGAGAGCAGCACTCAGACAGAAGAATGCAAGTATGACATGTCAGACCAGGAGTGTAGCTATGACACACCAAGTGTGAGCACAGCATCGCTAAGAAACCTGTGCAAAACAAACACTTCAGCATGCAAGAACAGACCTGCAACACGAGAACAAAAGGCCAAACGCTCGGCAAGACTGAACACTGCAGCCTTCAAAAACAAAAACCCTAAAACCGCATTAAACCACCATTCATTAAACAAACGGATTCGCTGCTCCACGCGGGTCTTTTACCACGTGCCCCGGACCGACCGTGTCAAGAAAGTAGCCACGGTTTAACTGACCTCAGGTCATTTTGCTTCACGATGAAATTCATCTTCACCAGAAAGTGGGAGGTTACTTAAACATATGTTTTGATTTAAAAGTGTTATGAGGGGTACATTTAAAAACTGGCAGAGGCCTGGCCTCATTTCCAGCTGGTGTTTCTGATGTAGCAGTTTGTCCTGAGGCTCTCAGTAGTCGCACCGTGGGTCGTGCGTCCTAATCAATAGGTGTCCGCGTGTGACCACGCGTCAGCAGCAATTAATGCTGCAGAGCGAAGATCTTCACCAGATGAGCGAACAGTACTGCTATCAGCAAGGTGTCTACTGAGAAACAAAATGTTGCAGAAAGGACAGAGTTGGGGAGGGGTGGGAAGAACGAAACAGGAATGAGAAAAGGTGAATCAGGGCAAGAGAAAGACCGAAACCATGACATCACCTAGCAACAAGCAATCGCTTTGGTTATCACGACGTCGGAAAAGATGCGAGCATGTTTATCGAGCTCTGTTGATGTGTTGCTATGGAGTAGCAGGTCAGAGAGGGGAACTCCATTTGGGGTGCAAGCCGAAATGTCGCAGAATTGGTACCAACCGGGCAGACTTACTGGGCTGACCCAGAGGGCAGCTTACAGTAACTGTCAATTAGCCAGAGGTTGTCACTCGTTACTGACATGCGTGTCCTTTAGACAGGCCTGCCTCCGCTAAAGGTCCATCATTAATCTTAGGTGAACAGTAATTACCACCACACCTTTCCACACTGGGAACTGACCCCCCCCCCTCAAGTTTACTCATAATACTTCAATTCTATCTAAGTTTGCCCGAGTAAAATCTCACACAATGGTCTGTTAAGATTCGCGCACAGTGTAGGAACACAGAGCTGCATTCTGCAAGAACCCAAAAAGGACAGTTACACACGACTCATTGTGCAGAAAAAGGGGAGGGGTTGGTGAAAACACACGCACAATCCTTTGAATTTAAGATGTTACTTTGAAAGACTGCAATCGGTATGAATCTATATGTCGGATTGAGGACAAGGTGAGCAGCTTCTCCTGGCAGCTGGAGAGCACAAAGCGGTCTGGAGGAAGGGGGCGGAGCCAGCGGGGCAGAGTCAGCAGAGGTCGCGCTGCCACCGGAGGTTCCCTATCACCGGAATAACGGTTTTGTAACACCACTGCGTTGGCCGACCAACGCCTTGACAGGCGCTCAAACTCAGCCAGCAACAGGGGGCGGCCGCAGAATGGAATCAACACGGAGAGGGATTCACGGCCATGGCGGAGCGTGCTGCACCTGCATTCAAATGAGCCCAAAGGTGCGCAGCATTGTACCGCTTCTGGGAAGTGACGCAAAACGGTCGGTAATGCCGAGCACCCCGTGAACAAGGCGGCCTCTTGTCCTCCGCACAATAAAATAGGCGAGGGTCCTCCCTCTCCTGAGCCATGTGTTGCCGGGGAAACCGCGAACACCTGCTGCAAGTACAATCACATCTGCTCGGTCATGACTGCATATACCACGCAGCCGTGCGTGCGTGTGTGGGCGTGTGCATGTTGAATAAGCTCTATGACGATGGTTGTAAAGTCCCCACACACCCCGCGTCAGGCTGGACGCCCCGACACACCTGAGACCCGCTCCTCTTTCTTAGAATCGCTGCTGCTTTCTAAGACCGAGACAAGAACTTTCCCCCCTCGACACATGTGATGTGCTTGCTTGATTAATGCTGCCCTCTGAGATCAAAGACAACCTGGAATTCGACATTGCCTTCCCCTTTAAACCTCGTGACTATTCATTACAACATCCCCTACAGTATAACAGGCAAAAGGCATTTGGTGACGACCAAGCGTTTTTAAATGCTGTTCCTTAAAACATACACGCTGCTTTGGACAAAAGCATTTTTTTTGTCAGTTTGATACATTATTGCAGCAATTTTTTCTTACTGATTTTCTGAAGCACAGTACATTAGAATCCCCTTAAAGGATTTGACCTGGCAATCCGTACAACGCTGTTCCCTTTACAACACCACATGCTACTCGGGTAATGTCATCTGCTCCGGGCCGTACTGTACGTTCAGTTTAGAAACGCACACTTGGCAAAACATTCACACCAGCGTGTTCCTTCCGGACAGTCAGACAACATTCAAAATAGTCTGCCGGTATGGTGGGGGGAAGAGTACTTTGCTTTGCGCTCCCACGGTGTTCCAGCTAGTTAGTTTTTCTAAATCAACCCGAAAAGTATTGCATCAAAACAAACAAAAACAAATTAAATAGGAAACACGCCTAGCGCCACCCTTATCACATAATGGTAAAACTATGCTTTATGCACACGCTGTCTTTTTGTTGTTCATTTTTTTTTTTTTTTTTTCTTTTCAGGCAGCGCCCGCTCGTTCACACAGCTACAAAAGGGAACCGTGCGCGCCCGCGAGTTTAGGGGCGCTGCGGCGATGACCGCCGCTCGGCGCGCTCACGGGCCGTTCTGCCGGCGCACTGGAATCTCCCGACATAAGCACCACCCTAGTATAAGTTCCTAGATTCAGCACTGGGCCGTGACACCGCGCCTGAGCCTGTCAGAACTGCGAAAGCAGATCCTCCCAAGCAAGCCTCGGACCTCTATATTTGTCTCACAGCAATAGTATCACATGCTCCTGAGGCCTGGGGGGTAGCACGGGATTTCACAACAGAACCTGACTGAAGTCTGAATTACAAGCAGAAACTGCAAGCAAATCACTGATGTGACATAAAGCCAGTGACAGGAGGTACCAGGGCGAACGTGCATTATAGATCTATTAAACAAACAGTTTAAACAGAGTATAATGGTCAGGACTCCTTTAATCATAGTTCAAGCGTTATTACACACATTGTCGAACATTTGCAATAGATTAAGGCACACAACCAAGCTTTTTTTCCAGATGGGGCGTCACTGTTGTAATACGTACGTAATTGAAAAACAATCTTCATGCCGTTCACAAGGACAGATAAGGACTGTGGACGAGATGCATTGGCATGCGCATTTTGGACAGATTAACCTCATCGTACACACGTTTTCCTACACCGGACAGTAGTCGAAGAGCGTGTTCTTAGCATAACACAAATACAAGTCGAGTCTGTCATAGTTTGCTGTAAAACGTGCACCATAAGGACGTTTAACATATGTGCACACCGACTGAAACAGAAATCATAACGCATTATGTACACACACACACACGAGACATTTTATAAAAATGAGGAAAGGAAAACGTATACACCACTTTGCATGGGCAAACTAGGTTCTCTTTTGGAAAGACCCAAACAGTAATCTCTCTGGACCAGTTATTCTGCGTGGGCCATAGATTTGGTCAGACAGATATACATGTAATCTTTTTAACTACTTTTATTTTGTAATAAGATACGGAGTAATCATTAGTGGGACCTGCCCGACCCCCGTGGACCCAATGCAGTACTTTATGAGGCCTGGCGCAACGCCGTGGCGTCACATTTTGAAGGTCTGGTCCTGTTGCGCTCTGGATCTCCTATTTGAATAGCATAAACTTTTTTGTAACGTGAATTCTATACTAAATTAGATGCTGTAAAAAATTAGTCTGCCGATTTATCCTCTTGTCAAAACGCGATGTTACCAAAAGCAGACAATTGGCAATAAACGGATCGCTTTAACCCACAGTTTTTGAACACGACCATATCCAGTAAACACTGAATCTACATTCGGCATTAAAACACAAGGGTGTTTTAAAAGCGGCTCGTGTCACCGCGCCGCAGCACGAGCGCACTTGTCCCTGTTACACTTGGCTCGTGCCGCGACATTCCGCAGCACGCTCCCTAATAATCTATCAATGGCTTTCATGGCTCATTTTGTCAAAATTGCGTTGCCCAGTACTACAGTTTTCCACGGCTGCCTTATTATATACCGTTAGGTGTTTTCACTCCTGTTAAACCACACGCACAATGTAAAACCGGCTACAAGCCAATCTACGCGTAATTATAACTGCATGAACACAGCGTGGGAAAATGTATACACTTAATTTGGAAACAAGTTGACATTGCGCGATACAGACGTGTGTGAGTCGACATGCTAAACATTTACCATATATAAAGACGCGTTATCGGGAAGACAGCGACAATAAAAACGCAGCCTATATATTTGCACTGGATAAATCATACGTAGCACAATAACGTCAAATTAACGCCGACATTAAATGTGTGGTCTTTGGGATCAGCATTGTTTATACGCATATTGCTCCACTGCAAATTAAGTAAATCGGAATTTGACAAATGCCACAGATAAAAGCAAACAGAGCTTGCCAGAGCTGCGGTAAATGCATCCCCACCCCCGTCCAAAAATACGTTGTTGTACCACGGCAACGGCGCCCATAGTCAAAAGTACTAATGAACGGCACTACAATGGATGTTTGTCGGAATTCATACATGTACACCACTAATGCGGCAACACCGCCAAAACCACCGAGAACTGCACGTATTACAATGAGGGTCCTACCTTAGTAACCACATTGTATTTCAGTCCACATTCCAGGTCGTATTTCAACTCCTTGCACGTACACTGAACGTTGACATTTGTGTCACTGGCAAAATTATCCGACACAGAAAGGTTACTGCTCGAATTATACGAAGGAGAATAAATTCCAGTCAAATTGCTTCCGTTGGCTGGCTGTACGCACGAGATGTTTGGCAGGGATAAGAGAAAATAATCCGAGAACTGACTAAACCCAATAAATAACGCTGGGATCCATGTCAGAACGATCAGCTGTTTTTGGTATTTCCCAAATCCACCAAGAAAAGGCAGGACGGAGCAGTCAATTCGCGAAAGGGCTCCCGCAGACGCCGGTTCACAGGACACGAAGCCGTTTTCTGGTTGATGATCCTCCGTCTCCAGCCGGCCTACGGCCATCGTGCTTTCACTGCGAGCTGTCGGCGGTGCAGCCGGGGCGACGGTGCTGAGCGCTGCCTCCACGATGCATCGGCGCAGCATCAAAAGCGGACCCTGCGCCGTCAGTCAACTAAACCGCATTAAAAAAAAAAAAGAAATCGACGCTCTAAAAATAATCAGGAAACGTGTGTCGCCGATGCTGCCATTCCCCCAGCTTAACAAATAAACAAATGCACATTGAGTGCGTCCAAAAAAAAAACCGACAGAGAAATTCCCAATGAGCTTTGGTGCCAGCTAAGTAACTTCGCCTGATTTAAGGTCGTTTACGTTTCGTAAAACGTGGATCGATACGATTGATAATTGATAAACAGTCGGTGTCCTGCTCCGGAAAGAGTTGAATGGCAAGTATGTAAACCCAACCCCTTTTCATTAGGAGCTACAGGTAACACACCTGTGTAAATGTATACCTCGTAAAACGCTGCACACCTATAAAAATCAGTGTAACGAATACAGTGTCCAGTTGTCGAGGAAAATGCATATCTTTTGCACGATCGCAATACCACCGTCACCTTTCTCCTAGTACTGTGGTCTCCCTAACGTATCAAGGTAGCGCAAAGGTGTTTCCGCCCACTGATAAGCGCCATGCTAAATTTACAAGATGACAGAACGCAAAAATAAATACTATATCACAAATGACAGCAAGGACCTGCTGTGTTGTTCGGCGCTCCTTTCTTTAGACGTTTGATTAAGCGCCCAATTAAACCTCAACAATTCACATTTCTCGCAGCCGAAGAGTTGATCTACATTACAGCAGACATTCCTTGACAATATATTTTTCCTTTGGGATTTGCTCTGGTTCCTCGTTAGTTCCTTGTGTGGATGCCTGGGGACACAAACATAATTAAAAGCTGGTTCTACTGTCAGCTGCATTTATTTTTCAAGAAACAATTTTGTTTAGTATTTAAATAGGGAGAGGGATGCCTGAATGCTAGTTTACTGTACAATGCAACAGAAACCATATACCGAGTTTCTTTTGTAGGAGGAGGAATGACCTGTATTTGATTAAGCTTTTATGGCAATTTTTGAAGAAATGCTGCCCTCTGCTGTTAAGTGATGAGGTGGGTCAAATTTCCACAATGCGACTGTTGCATTACTGAAGTTGGGTGATTGAAACGTAGGTGGTGAAGCTTTTCTTTCTGAACTTGCTCAACGCAGAACCCTCGTCCAGTTTTATGTGCATTTAGTTGTTAGGACAATGAGGTGGTTAATCTTCCACTATGACAAGGCGCCGGATAGCAGTAATGCGCCCATATCATCAATTATGACACGTAGAGATATATAGTCTTTTTGATCTTGAAAATTTAATGACGGGCGAAATCACTGGTTTATCTTGCCAGAGAAAGATGTTCTGCCTTTAATTCACACACAAAATGTGCTCACATGAACACTTTATGCGTTTTACTTATTTATTTTATAACAACAACAATGATAATAATAAATGCACGTATTTTGCACGATCGCAATACCACCGTCACCTTTCTCCTAGTACTATGGTCTACCTAACACGTATCAAGGTAGCGCAAAGGTGTTTCCGCCCACTGATAAGAGCCAAAATAATAATTTATTTATTTATTTATTTTTGGCGTGTGAAGCTAAGAGAGGTCGCCGTGTGACACCGTTCAGGGTTGTGCGTAATCTGCGAGATTCCGCCCCCAAATCCATTTCCCTGCCCCGGGTCACTTGACCGGTTTACTTTCAGCCGCTCGTTGTCTGTTAGCAGAAGCAGGGCGCTGGAACAGGAGCAGCACGTGACCACACAAAGTGGCCATCCCACTGTCATTACGCTCAGGTATTGTTTACTTTCAGTTGCCTGGTGCAAGGTCCACCTTCACAAACTGTTGTGTCACGCTCATCCCTAGCCTGCGGTCCAACACCTTTTGCAGTAGATCTCACAATTGTTGTCTTGGATTTTGTGGCATAGTGGAATTTGGCTCGAGCATTTGTAGACAGCTTCCCTTTCCTATACTGGTAAAAATACTGGCAGAAACTGGTAGTTAATGATTACGCCCCCCAAACAAGATCTTACAATTTGTCAGTATTTAGATTGCCAGTTCCCTTTAAAAATTTTAAGTGTATATTCATGACGTCTGTTTCATTGCTCTCACTCACACACACACACACACACACACACAAGTGTGTCTGTGTGTTGTTTACACACAATGAGAAACTCATATCCCTGGAACTATCACTGTTACTGTTTTATGCTACCAAGGAAATAGTTTCCAGTATGCTGAGATTCAGGTTTGAGAATACTTACTGCTCACCTGACATGTGGACTGTAAGTCAACCTGTGTATGTTAGAGTGCTGTAGGAACAGACATTATGTAAATTTAATTACTCTGAAGTCGTTTGGTTTTGCCTTTGTTAGTAAAAAGTAAAAAAAAAAAAAAACAAAGAATACTCCCCTGAAGCATCGCCTATGTATTTCTGTCCACTGTAATGGACACTGCATATCTTCTGTACATTTCTGTCCACTGTAATGGACACTGCATGTCTTCTGTACATTTCTGTCCACTGTAATGGACACTGCATGTCTTCTGTCACTGAGTTGAGCAACACTCCTAATTACTAGCGTGACATCCTTTTCCTTGATACTTCATTTGCTGAAGTGGAATTTAGACAATTTCCTCTTCCTTTTTTCACAAAATGGCTTTAGATTGCAATATTTTTTTTTCCCTGTGGGTCTCAGGAAGACAAAATCAAATGCTGAGTTTGGTAGCCAATATAACTAAATAGACAGAATGTAAGTACAGACTTGATGCCCAAATTTCAACGTCACATTCAAGCCAAGATCAGATCAAACAACAGAGATGTTTATGGTCATCTTCTTGGCTTGGCTGAGCTGTTCTTCAGTCCCATCGATAACAGTCAATGTATTGGAAATGATGTAATGTGTGAATCTGACACTGCACACGTAACAGACCTTACAGTAATAACATATGCGCATATATTTAAAACATTTTATTTATTGCACTAATTTCTAATTTGGATTGTTTTAATTGGTTGAGAGAAAGTGGCGCTTTGGTGTCTTGGGGAATATTGAACTGTAATTTTCTGTAACAGTGCCCAGAATGTGGAATGAATTACCGCAGTATATTAAGTCCCAATTTAAGACTTTTTTTATTCTCTCTGGCTTTTAAACCTGAATGAGTTATGCTTACGGTTATTTTATTTCTCACTGCACTGAGGATGGTCTTTTTAATGTGTTGTTGTGTTTTATTTGATTGCCTTCATGTCTTATTTTAGCTGCTATTAACTTCATTAATGTCTTATATTCTCAGCACATTGTTTTGTCAACGGTGTTGTTGTATTGCGTGTTTTAATAATTGTGCAGCACTTCGGTCAGCTGTGTTGTGTTGAATGTGCATTACGAATAAAAGTGAAGTGAAAGTGAATATTGAATACCTTCTTTAGAATTAGTAGCAATACAGCTAGAGGTAAGGTATAAATATATAAATATAAATATATATAATATAAAAAAAAATTGTCCCCTCGCCCTCCGAGGGCGGTCTTATCCATCCAAGCTCGGGTCCTCTACCAGAGGCCTGGGAGATTGAGGGTTCTGCGCAGTATCTTTGCTGTTCCTAGGACTGCACTCTTCTGGACCGAGATGTCTGATGTTTGTCCTGGGATCTGCTGTAGCCACTCTTCCAGTTTGGGGGTTACTGCCCCGAGTGCTCCGATGACCACAGGCACCACTGTTACCTTCACTTTCCAGGCCTGAATAATAATATATATATATTATTCAACACTGAAAAGCAAAAATTCTGGCTGTGTAATCCTGCTGCTGACTTCTGTACTAACACTCTTTGTTTTATTCCTACAAGTAAAAAAAAAAGTTTTAATGTTTGCATCTAGTGTCCGTGTAAAATGCTGAGCGAATACTGGGGAAATGATATGACTGCAGTGAACAAAAAAGAGAACAGGGAGAAGAAAGCAAAAGTTGACATAAAAAATAAATAAATACTCATTTAATACTTGTAGAACTTACCACAGTGTTGACCTGGCAGCATCCATTTCTCTGAAAGTCTGCTCTTTGGTCTGTGAGTCTGTAAAATATTTACCAGCCCGTGGCATGTTATTGCAAGGTATGAAATGTGACTTTTCACCGGACACGGAAGCAGAAAGCCATCCAGTAATTTTACTTCCCCAGTAAACCCAGTGAACCGTTCACGCTGTAACACAGAAAGGTCGAAAAGTTAAAACATCCCAACGAACAAACTTGCTTAGGACTGGACCTGACTTACAGAACAAGTTCAGGGAGCACACACAAAACACAGCACACATGCAGTCATTTTACCCAACTTGTCAAAACACAGTCAAGCACTAGCATCAAACTCAGCTATTTTCTGCAAGGATGCAAATGGCAAAAATGATTCTGACTATTCTAACAAAAAAACACTAAAGATGAAATGCACCATATTTAATTATAAAGACTCTGCTGCCAATTTTAAACATGAAATCAAACAAACATGTCTCTGAAATGTGATATACCTGACTAGCAGAATGTGCTTATTAACAGTGTTATGGGCTCTGTGCTGTCATGCCCTGGTTTGGCTGACTTGCACTCACATTTGTCAGTATTCCATGTTGTGTATAGACCCAGTAGGTGACCTGTACAGCAATTTCTATTTAATTGCCCTGTTGTGTTTCCTGGTATACTGTATGGCTGCAAAAAAAGGTAAACTTAAAGTGCTGTTCTGGGAATAGGGGTGTTTGATCTTTATCTGTTAAAAAAAGTTGTAGACACAACAGATGATTTACCTACATCAAAGTCCTTTGGAATTTGGATGTTTCGCAGAATTACTTAATCTTTTGGCAATTACTTACCTGTTATTGAAAAAGACAGGTGTCATGCACAAAGCTTTTGAGATTCCCGGTGTCCACATATCATAAGCTCGAAGGTGCTCTCTATCTCTGTCTCTATTTTCTCTCTCTGTGTCTCTCTCACTCCCTCTCTGTCTCTCTCACTCTCTCTCTCTCTCTGTCTCATTCTCTCTCTCTCTGTGTCTCTCTCTGTCCTTTGCTCTCTCTCACTCTCTCTCTATTTCTCTGTCTCACTCTCTCCTTATCTCTCTCTCTCTCTCTGTCTCGCTCTCTGTGTCTCGCTCTCTCTGTCTCGCTCTCTGTGTCTCGCTCTCTCTGTCTCACTCTCTCTATCTCTCTCACTCTCTCCTTATCTCTCTCTCTCTCTCTGTCTTTCTGTCTCATTCTCTCTCTCTCTCTGTGTCTCTCTCTCTCTCTCTCTCTGTCTCTCTCTCTATCTCTCTCACTCTCTCCTTATCTCTTTCTCTGTGTCTCTCTCTCTCTCACTCTCTCCTTATCTCTCTCACTCTCTCTCTCTCTCTCTCTCTCTCTCTCTCTGTGTCTCTCTCTCTCTGTCTCACTCTCTCTATCTCTCTCACTCTCTCACTATCTCTCTCTCTCTCTCTCTCTCTCTCTCACTCTCTCTCTCTCTCTCTCTCTCTCTCTGTCTCTCTCTCTATCTCTCTCACTCT
>JABJVR010002865.1:0-16706 GCA_025773905.1 Chitala chitala | reverse complement strand
TCATTCACAAAATAGTAATGTGCCTGAAGGTAATGCAGGCTGGAAGACAAAACTGAGACAAAACACATCATCACAGTGTGAAACTTCATAAAACTGCATGACAATAGAAAAAAAAACATACTTGGTTCCATAGATGTTTGATAGAGTGCCAGTATTTTCAGAAAAGTACACATATTAAAATGTATAATTAAGAATTTTTAGATTTTATACAACACCTATTACACAATCATTATTTGCTTAAATTTTTATTTTATTAATTAATTTTATAGTTTGTTTTCTTTTTTCTCTTTTACTGTCTTACCTGGCTGTACTTGGTCTCTGATTTTATAATGCGTTTTGTAGGTTGTTATATATATTCATTATTATATATTCATTATACTACATGTTGGTTAACGGTGCTGTGTTTAAATGTGCGTTATAAATAAAACTGACATTAATGTTGACATGAAATGATATGTCAGTTTAAATTCTACAACTGTCGTCTTAATTGAAAAAAAAAGCTTTAGATATAACAGGATGTTGTAATTTTAGTAAAATCTGTGTTTTCTGCTTTAAAAACATTTTTGTGGCTTTGAAACTTTCATGAAACTGTGTGTTACATCAAATAACCATCCCAGTTCTTGCTGGTTAAAGTTTATCAATCCAACCAAAGTTTATATTTGTAATCATTGTTTATATTTTGTAATCAATGTTCTCTGTATAGAGAATTGTTTGTCTTTTAATAACATTTTAATACTTGATTGTTTGACCATTTAATTATAGTATTTATTTTAGACACTGGAAAAGTGTAATATTTCTGTTTAATTCATGTACAAACAATTATCCAGTTCAAGATCACAGCCTAATGTTTTTAATAACTACAAAGTCAAAACATTTAAATAAGAATATACATTTAATTGTCAACAAGTAATTGATAATTTTTCCTTAAATACATGTTGCCTTTTGTAAAGAATTCTAAGAGGAAATGTTACAGAAATGTACTATCTGGTCATGTTATTCAAACACTGCATGTTCAATATTATCATATTTACTCACCTAATAGCAGGGTGTTCAGAAAATGCTGATAATCCATGACTGCCAGGGTAAAAGTTCCACCTTAGCTATTACAAACCTAACACAGGTCAGCTGTATTCTCAGTTAAAAGAAGCAGGTCAAATGCAGCATTTGGATTGTTCCATGTCACTTTTGCTTTGACATTTGTTTAAAGGTGTATTCTTGTCTCCTTGTGTGACACTCCCAGCACACCTATGAGTCACACCCTCACCTGCACAGGATCAATTACCTTCTGGTCAGGGATGCCTGCGCATTATTTGGTCTGATCACCAGCTCTGCTAAATCTCTCCTGGTCAGAATGGCATTGTAGGGTATTGTGCCTCCAGGTATGAGCAAGTATGTGGTCCCTCCAAACACAAGGGAGAAGACAGAAATGCTGCTTTAGATGGGGTATCAAGCTAACACAGGCCACACACACACACACACACACACACACACACATATACACACACACCCACCCCCAGTTTCATTTCCCAATCTGCTCCGCTATCTTTTTCAGATATGTAAACCTTTGCCACTGAGGACAAAAGGTGCCCGTGGCATCAGTCAAGCTGTACTTATTGTGACTGTGTGTGGAGGAACACAGACAGCAAGCCCTGCTTTCCTAAACATTTCTTTCCCCATTTCGTTAAATTGACACAAGTATTAGACCATGTGTGAAAAGGCGGAATGTTTGATCAGACTCATCAAAACCGATTTATAAAAGGCTTTTTAACATGTGCTCAGATATATTAGCAGGCATCCATCATCAGTGCAACACAATATGAGTAAAGGCAACAACAACATTTGAACACAGCATGTTAGATTTTACTAAATTAACTCCCAATGAAGGGAAGAATAATTGTTTGGTGAGGGTAAATATGTTGTCAAAGTGGGTGGAGACAGGAAGCAGGGACCCAGGAATGGCCCTCAGGCCCCTAGCCTTCCTAGTCAACAAGGTACTCCAGACCACTCTGATGCCAACTGGAGTCCAGCAGGGCACGAACACTGTAAGCCTGTCCATCATCTAACTGGACTGGAGGAGGAGGAGGAGAAATGTCTGGAGGTGGGTGAGCAGGGCTGAAGCGAACAGGCATCAACTGAGCCACGTGGAAGGTAGGTCAGATATAGTAATAGGAAGGTTAAAGGACCCGATACAAGACAGGGTTTGTCCATTGGAGAACCTTGAAGGGACCTAGTTACCGAGGCTTGTGCAACTTGTCTGTTAGTCAGAGGTGCTGAGTGGAGAGCATATATCCAATCTCCAGGGTGGAATGTGAGTGCAGGCCAGTATTGCTGATCATACTGGGCCCTCTGGTGAGCAACAGAACAGAGGAGATGAACCTCTCTCCAATGATCACCTGCTCGGTGATGTCAAGAATCCACTGCTGTCACGTCACTGGGTTTAGCTGCTGTAGGAAACATTTTAGGTTGATAGCCAAGGACACACTGAAAAGGAGAGAGGCGAGTAGAGGGGTGGAGGTGGGTATTATATGGGTACTCGGCCCAGGGTAAGTATAGGTGCCAGTCAGTGGAATGAGGAGAGCAGTAGGACCAAAGATAAGGGGATATTTCCTGGTTAAGGTGTTCGACCTGGACATTAGTTTGAGGATGATATCCAGAGGAGAGGTCCACTGCAACACAAAGTTTGGTTATAAATGCCCTCCAAACCTGCCTGTCCTTGCTGTCTCTAGTTCCTCAAGTCCACATGGCCACTCAGACTGACTTACCAGCCCCTGTGCCTTTAGTCTCTCCTGTCTTGTCTCTATCCATAGCCTTTGTTGAGTTTATCCACCAGGCTGACACCCACAAGAGGTCCACTCTGACCGCAAAGGCCGTGGTGTGGCCTTGACCAGTGTTGGATGCCCCCAACTGACCCAGAATGATGTAGAGGGGGTAGTGGATACCCCAGTCATTCTAATGGGCAGCTTGCCTGGGGAAAACTGGTCCAGTGGGTCTCTGAAGGACCTGAATCTTTTTCAGGGTCCTAGTGTAACCAAACTGACAAAATGCCAACAGAACATAACTGACCTAACATTAGACACACTGGGGGAACTTTTAAACTGGCTGATCAAACCAACAGACACAAGGGGGGTTACACATGACAAAGATAACACAGCTATGCATTTCCACAAAAAAAACAGATGTCTGTACTTTTAAAGGTGAATTCATACAGTTTTGACCTGCTGATTTCGAATGTGTAGGAGGAATTTAGCCATCACGTCAGAATTTTTCACAAATCAAATCACAAGTTTAACTGGTTTTACAACAGAAAACACACTGTCCGTTTGGGTACACTGCATAGAAAAGTTTATCAAAGTTCCAGATATAAAAATCTTAGAAGCAGATCATGATGTTCAGATGTTTACAATGACAGGTGACAGAGTCCTGATAAAAATGAAACATCAGACGATGTTTGGAGTATCCTCTGGAGCTCGGCAACTCGGTGGTCAAGTGTTTTGGCAGCTGGAAGGCCAGAAGGGATGTGGCTGGAGGCCTTACCCTCCAGGACAGTCCCTTAAAGGTACTGGGGGTCTACTTCTTAGTAGGAGGTGCTGCCTGAGTAAACTGCGTAAACAATGCACTGACAATTACAATATTTTTTGGTACTGGAACAGGAATGTTGTCATCGTGAGGTACTGTACTCAAAGCATTAGGCAAATTCAGATAAAATATTTCCTTTTTATTCTTTGCATTTTACCCATTAGTATTTACCATGCAAAAGCAGTCGTCATCAACATGATTTTTGGGCTTATGCCAGACCACTGAAATTCCGAATTTACCGAGAAGTAAGCATCGCTTACTGCCTGGTATTCATAAAATACCAGGCAAACCCTACGTGATAAAGAAAAACGATATCAATTTCAAAATCTGCAGGTTAAATTAATTTAGTAAACACGTTTTTGCAAAACATCTCAAATCATGCATATCTGTGTAAGTAATTAACTAATAAATGCAAATTAACAAAAACAACAAAATGTCAGTTTGTTAATTACTGTGAGGATGCTGGGCTACCATGGAGTAAGGTCCGGCCCATTGTGCTAATGTACAAGAAAATGAGAGAAAGAATGAGAATCTTTCTCTATTTGAAATTTTGTTCAGCAAACCAATTTTTATTACATTTGATATACAAATAACACTGAAAATAATGTACATACTAATTGTTCAAAATATCACATATACCTGTTATTGTCTGTGCACACATTGCAATAAAAGCACCATCAGAAAATGAAACTGCCAATAATGGGGAGCACAGACTGGTGCTTCAGTGGTACAATGGGGAGCACAGACTGGTGCTTCAGTGGTACAATGGGGAGCACAGACTGGTGCTTCAGTGGTACAGTGGGGAGCACATAGTGGTTCTTCAGTGGTACAATGCACCATAGTTTGTGTCAAAAACAGTTGGTTATTTATACCACCCAATAAATCTGTGAATACCATTAGTATGGCTTTTTGAGTCCTTTACAATCTGACCCAGTGACAACCAGCCAGTTCCTGAACCACTAAATGTAAAAGCAGATAACATCAATGCTGAGCCCTGGCGAAATCCAACTGACTGTAAGACTGAGGAGGAATCTGTTCAGAAGAATGTAAAACAAAAGCAGGTATAGCTTTTGACTAATTGTGCTGATACAGGATAAATTTCATCCAAACCCCTTTATTCCCTTCAGTTTTTAGTACTTTTTCTCAATTCATAAACATAGTGTGTTTGTAGGTCCATTACCTCCCCTGTAAGGACACAGCCATGTGTGGTGGGAGGCGGACATGCCCTTGTGGTGTAGTATTTACGGGTTTATATATAAACGTAGCTAATTTGTTTTGCCTATTTATGGTAATCACTGGGTGGGATCTTGGTGTACACAAGATTTACTTTTTGCAGTACATTTGAGTTTTGCTACATACACTCGTTCTTCTGCAAAAATGTATGCAGGATTTATAAATGAGTTCCCAGCTTCTAATAAAGTGCCACCTGTCTGACCATGGCTTAATTACAGAGAACTTCAAACTCCACTAACACCTGGGCAACACTAGTGTATTTAAGGATGATGTGATTGGCCAGAGGTGTGGACAGGACTCCAGGATGCTCTTGGAAAACCTGGATGGGCTCCTGGATGTCAATCTCCACGCCACATTTTTCAAGAATGTTCTGTTACCGCTCCTCAATGCACTACCTATACTGTACATTTATTTATGGAAAAGTGGAAAGCTTAGTTTTGAAAATATTTGAGTGTGTGTTGGAGTGTTTCCCCTAGAAATTTTTTTAGGCATGATGGCTAGAGGATGATAGAGGTATTATGTGCATGTGGTAAAACTTTTGGTTATTTCTCATGCAACACAAGACGTTTGGTTGGTAATTTCCATGAAAAGGTCAAGTAAAAGTTAATAACATAACAATCAAATAAGTTAGAACAATCGTTAAGCAAAATAATTAAAAATTAGTAAAAATATTAAATCCGCATAATAAAATATCAAATAATAAAACCAGTTATGAAATGGCACCATTATACAAAAGTTCTCTCACAGGAGGTCCATTTATGATATTCTCATATAGGCTCTCAAGCGCTCTCCATGCAGGTGTGTTTTCACTTACCAAAGGTATGTGATGGCATGTGACCCAAAGCACCACCAGTACTTATGCTAACACTGGAGTGCACGCCAGCACAAATATAATGTGTGTTAAAACTGAGCTTCACCCCACTATATAAATGAACAAACTGAACCAGAAAACACTGCATATAAAGCAGGGAGTAGCGAAAGTCCGAACTTGAATTTGCTTTATAGATTTCATGTTTCCTACTAGGTAGATTTTAGTTGTGGTTGCCATGGATGAAGAAAACATTAATTTTGAAAGAATGTTTAGAATGTTCTTAGAATATGTATAATGTTGACAAAGTTTTAAAAAGCTAAAGGCAACGTTCCCTGTTGGCTGGTGGTCTGTTTAAAAGCATATGAAGTTTCACTTTTTGGCAAAAGTAAACATTTATCTTTAGACTACATGCTAAGCTTGGCAGAATACGCAAATATACTATATACATTAATTTAATTTTTTAAAGTGGTGGAGAGGTTTGAGTGCCCTAATGACCCTAGGAGCTATGTTGCCAGGGGTTACGTGCCCCGGGTTGGGTCATCTAAGGCAAACAGGTCCTAGGTGACGGGTCAGACTAAGAGCAGTTCATAACCCCTTATGATTAATAAAATATCAAGGACCGTTACATAACAATAATGTAACAATGGCGTTAGAAACATGTGATGTTTAAATGGTATTAGAGCCACAAAGAATCTGAACATGTGAGTACATCTTCATTCCTGGAACACGTGTTAGAGCTACGAAGCTCCCTACTGTAGACTGTATGGCCATAAAGGTAAATAGTGTGATTAAAGGGCCAGTACACATGCAATACAGGAACTCAAACACATTAAACTACAAAAACAACCTTACAAATGAACAAAATATACATTATTGCTGCCATATACAAATCACAAAGAAATATAAAACTGAAAACAAACACATAAAATTGTCTCTTTCACTTCATCAGCCTGTCATGGGACAGCTGAAACCATTCTTTAGGTATTTTTTCAGCTTCGTTCTGGTTTGGGCACCAGTAGGTTTTTTAATGCGAAGACTGACAAATACAGAACCCTAATTTGGAAGGCAAATCTAACCTCTATTCCAATTACACTATTTTTCAGGGATACATAAAACTGGGGGACAGCACAGGTAGGATGGTTCGGACACAAAGTGAAAGAGGTGAGACTTAGATGGTTTACACGTGTGCAGAGGAGAGATACAGAGTATATAGGGAAAAGAATACTGAAGATGGAGCTGCCAGACAGGAGGAGAAGAGGTAGGCCAAAGAGGAGGTTCATGGACATAGTGAAGGAGGACATGAAAGGGGTTGGGGAGACAGAGGAAGCTGCAGAGAATAAGTTGGCATGGAAAAGGGTAAACCCTAGAGGGAGCAGCCAAAAGAAAACCCCTGGCGACCCCTAAAGGGAGCAGCCGAAAGAGAATGATGATGATCACGGATACATAAAACAAAATGATTGGTGTTATTATTTCAAAAGACCCACAACTGCTCAGTGCAAGATGGTGAAACTAGTCCTGAGAAATGCATACTTTAGTGTCAACAAGAGTACAGAAATATATATTTAGAAAGTTTTAATTTACAATTCTTGTACATGTGTTGATTCTTTTAGAATTGTAAAAAACTCCATACATTTTATAGCAATGTAAAAATAAAAGTAAATCACAGACATTGGTGATGACTAAGTTTGTATGCACTGAAGGTTAGTATAGAAGTTTAAATCTAAATTCAGACACAGATGAATTTAAACATTATAAATTGCTCAGTATGGTGATTAATGTGGGTTATATGCCAGTGACAATAATTTATAACCATTGACCACATGTGTTCCATTAGCTAATGAATTTTATGAAGTCATAATTGTTGCACTGGTGGATGCTTAACATAACATTGTTATTTAATTTAATATTAACAAATGTTTTAGATATTGTAGATAATGTACCAACTGGGGTTTCTCCTCCTAACAAAAAAAGATGGCTAATCCACTGAGAATGAAATTTTTATTTAGTGCGTCCCAAAAACAACAAGAAAAGCGAGGACAGTGAGGACTGGCAAAAACACAGCAAGGCACACAGGTGGGAAAAAAACCATACAAAAGGAAACAACAAAATTTACATATGTACAAATATTTAAAGTAGCAGTAGTTGTGTGCCATAAAACCAGCAGCATTTTATTCCCATACTCCACTCTTTCTCGCCCCCTTCTGTATATGTGGGGAGACCTTTTAACTCCACCTGAGCTCCACCTGTACTGGAAAAAAGACATTTCTATAATAATTGACAATGTAGAATCTGATCTTATTGTATCAAGATGCAATGCAGTTTTATTTGATCTCTTTGCAGAGAGACACACAGGGCAGACTGTAGTCACAGCTGGCTTGCGTGCCACCTGCTTTGCTCTCCCCCTTGGCATAGTTCTGTGTCTCCATAGAGGTGAAACCGCAAAAACTTTCATATCCCAGCACCAAGCTAATATTGCTTCAGGCAGTTCCTCTTTTGCAGGGTGAAGTAAATGATCAGGTCAACTTCAATCAGCTTATTTGCATTAACAGCTCAATGTCTGTGCAATCGGTCACGCACACACTATCTGTTACTCAATATTGACATCAATCCTACAATGCAGGTACATAGTTAAAATGTGTCAACTTCTCACATGCACCCACTGGCACATACCATGTACCACCTTTCATGTACAGTGTTATGAGTAATTTACACCATCATTTCTATCCTTGTATAAACACACACATCTACACATATTTTCCTCTTTACACACAACACATTTTCTATTTAGAAAGGTTTGATATTTGACACGTATTTACAACATCTTTCAACCCAGCCACTAAGGTGGAATTCAGCCACTAAGGTGCTGGTCCCAAGCCCAGATAAATGGGGAGGGTTGTGTCAGGAAGGGCATCCAGCATAAAGCCTGTGCCAAATCAAACATGCAGTTCACAAACAAATTTTCCATATTGGATCAGTCGAGGCCCAGGTTAACAACGACCACCATCAGTACTGTTGACCAACACGGTTCTTGTGGAAATTGGGCTACTGTTGGGCAAAGGAGAAGAAAGAGAGGGGGAAGGCATGTCCGGAAGAAGCAGGAGAAAAGGAAGCAAAAGAGTGTGGAGGTGAAAGTAAGAACCCTGAATGTAGGCACTATGAAAGGTAAAGGGAGAGAGCTGGCTGATATGATGGTGCAGAGAAAAGTAGATATATTGTGTGTCTAAGAGACAAAGTGAAAGGCCAAAGTGTAAAGCCAGGAACATTGGAGGTGGGTTCAAACTGTTCTACCATGGTGTGGATATCAAAAGAAATGGTGTAGGGGTAATCCTGAAGGAAGAGTATAGTAAGAATGTATTGAAAGTGAGTATCTGATAGGATGATTGGTGTGAAACCTGAAATTGAAGGGGAAATAATAAATGTCATCAGTGCATATGCTCCACAAGTGGGATGTGAGATGGAAGAGAAAGAACATTTCTGGAGCAAGTTAGATAAAATGGTGGAGAGTGTACCACAGGAAGAAAGAGTAGTGATAGGAGCAGACTTGAATGAGCATGTAGGGCAAGGTAACAGAGGTGACAAGGAGGGGATGGGTAGATACGGTGTCATAAAGAGGAATGTGGTAGGGCAAATGGTGATAAATTTAGCAAAATGGATGGAAATAGCAGTGGTGAATACATATTTTAAGAAGAGTGAGGAGCATAGGGTGACCTATAAGAGTGGGTGAAGGTGCACGCAGGTGGACTATGTTCCATGCAGGAGATGCAACTTGAAAAAGATTGAGAACTTTAAGGTGGTGACAGGAGAAAACCTTGCAGGTTAAAAAGAGAAAGATGGGGAGGCCTGAATCAAGGATCAGGTGGTGGAAACTGAAAGAGGAAGCCTTTTATATGAAATTCAGGGAGGAGTTAAGCCAGATGCTGGGTGGGCATGAAAAGCTACAGGATGACTGGGCAACTTCTGCAGAAGTGGTGAGGGAAACAGCTAGGAAGAAATTAGGCATGAAATTTTGACAGAGAAAGGGAGACAAAGAGACTTAGTGGTGGAATGAGGAAGTCCCAGAAAGCATATAGAAAAAGAGGCAGGTGAAAAAGAATTGGGATAATAGAAGAAGTGAGATCAGTAAGCAGAAAGTACAATGAGACATGGAACAAGGCAAAGAAAGAGATGGTGAAGGCTAAGGAAAATGCATATAATGAGTTGAAGAAGTTGAACACTAAGAAAGGAGAAAAGGACTTGTACCGACTGGCTAGAGAAAGGGATCAAGCTTTAAAGGATGTGCTACAGGTTTGGATGATAAAGGATGCAGTAGGGAAGGTGTTAACAAATGAGGAGAGTGTGTCAAGAAGGTGGAAAGAGTACTTCAAGGAGCAGATGAATGAAGAAAACGATATAGAGAGTATGTTAGATGTGGTAGAGATAGTGAGTTAGAAAGTGATGTGGATTAGTAAGGATGAAGTGTGAAAAGCTAAGAAGAGGATGGAAAATGAAAAGGCAGTTGGTCCAGATGTTATACCAGTGGAGATATTTAAATGTTTAGGAGAGGTGGCAGTGGAGTGTTTAACCAGATTGTTTAATAACATTTTGAAAAGTTAGAGGATATCTAATGAGTGGAGAAAAAGTGTACTGGTCCCAATATTCAAGAATAAGGGAGACGGACAGAGCTGTAGCAACTACAGAAGCATAAATTTGATCAGCCACACTATGAAGCTATGGGAAAGAGTAGTGGAAGCTAGGCTGAGACATGAGGTCATCAGTGAGCAGCAATATGGGTTCATGGCAAGAAAAACACCACAGATAGGATGTTTGCTTTGAGATTGCTGATGGAGAAGTACAGAGAAGGTCAGAACTAGTTGTACTGTGTGTTTGTGGATTTAAAAAAGCATATGACAGAGTGCCAAGAGAGGAGCTGTGGTACTGTATGAGGAAGTCAGAAGTAGCAAAGAACTATGTGAGGGTGATACAGGATATGTATGAGGACAGCATGACAACAGTGAGGTGTGCGGTAGGAATGTGGGACTGGTTCAAGGTGGAGGTGGGATTGAATCAAGGATCGGCACTCAGAGCCTTCTTATTTGCAATGGTGATGGACAAGTTGATGGATGAGGTCAGACAGGAGTCTCCATGGACTATGATGTTTGCCGATGACATTGTGATCTGTTGCAAAATAGGGAACAGGTGGAAGTGAACCTGGAGAGGTGGAAGTATGCACTGGAGAGAAGAGGAATGTTAGTCAACAGGAGCAAGACACACACGTGTGAGTACATGTGTAAATGAGAGAGACGGAAGTGGAATGGTGCACTTTCAAGGAACAGACTTAGAAAAGGTGAACAAGTTTGAATAGTTGAAGTATTTAAAGTAATGGAGTGTGTAGTAGAGAAGTGAAAAAGAGAATACAGGCAGGATGGAGTGGGTGGAGAAAAGTGTCAAGAATGATCTGTGATAGAAGGGTAGCTGCAAGAGTGAAAGGGAAGGTTTACAGTATGGTAGTGAGCCCGACTTTGTTGTATGGGCTGGAGACATTGGCACTGACAAAGAGACAGGAAGCAGAGTTGGAGGTAGCAGAGTTAAAGATGCTGAGGTTTTCATTGGGAGTGACAAGATTGGACAGGATTAAAACTAGCATATTGGGGGAAAGCAGGTCAGTTCAGAGACAAAGTGAGAGAGGCAAGACTTAGATGTTTTGGACACGTGCAGAGGAGGGATACAGAGTACATAGGGAAAAGAATGCTGAGGATGTAGCTGTCAGACAGCAGGAGAAGAGGCAGGCCAAAGAGGAGGTTCATGGATGTAGGGAGGGAGGACATGAGAGAGGTTAGGGTGACAGAGGAAGCTGCAGAGAACAGGTTGGTATGGAAGAGGATGTTCCGCTATGGTGACTCCTAAAGGGAGCAGCCAAAAGAAGATTTAAAACATCTTTCCAAGCAGTCATGGTATGCTCAACCTACACCATGCATGCGTTGCCTATACATTATAATGTATTTAAAAATATATGGTAAGTCTTTCACTTTTTTTTACTTCCTCAGTAACGTACCTGGAAAAGCTAACCAGAATTGAAACAGACAAATGAAAACATGAACAAATGGCTGAACGGACAAACAGGTAAATGGAGTACTCCTCTACAAACATACAAGCCACAAATAAACAGAAATAAAGTAGGGTGCTTTTTACTTCATGAGTGGCTGTTTTTGTAGCCGGCGCTGTTCATGGGTCTGTAATGTGGATGAATGTAGGTAGATGTATGTAAGTGAATGTAACTGCGCTGGTCAGCCACCAGTGTGCAGCCGTCCAGCTCACCGAGAACATTATGAAAAGTTTGCCCAGCACAAAATGGAATATTTCAAATATGGAGAGAGTTGTTGCCATTTTATATATACTTTGATGAACCCATGCTATTCACAGCCAGGGACAGAGCCCTCTGTCACAGATATTCATATTGCAATAGAGACTTAGTGAAGTGGCAGCATGTGGACTGTTGACACAGCAGAACTACAATGTTTGGGAGATCTGGGAGAGGCAGGCCGTGCGGTGTTTCCCATCTCTTCTCCCTCTGTTGAAAGCCCATTGTGCCTGTGCTCCCATGCCCCTGTCCTCTGATAATGATCAAGTAGGGGATATGGTAACAGAGGATGGATTGGAGGTGACCATAATTCCCAGTGTTTGTCCTTCAGGATGTGAAAACATATACTCAACCCGATTGTACTGGGAAGGGGGCACGCTGACATAGGAGCAGAACAAGATGGACTTTTGGATGATGCCTCTTTGTTTTGCAAGAATTGCTTTTTAGAAATGTTACTATCCCTATTCCAGTGCAATTACCTGTGTCACACAGGGATAGGGCAGGGCAGCTGGGACTGTTCTCAAGGCAGAGGAGCTGAAAGATGAAACAAGGGTGAGTACAAGTACTGAGTAAAGCTCATCAAAGACATAGAAGGCAACTACTTTGCAGACAACTGTCTGTAACTGCAGATATTTATATCTAACACATCGATATAAGACCCATGATTGAGTCCGAGTGGACCATGTTCTCCACCTTCATTGTCAAAGCGGCTTTAAGGGGCTGTGGCTCTAAGATCTCTGGTGCCTGCCGAGGCGGCAATCCAAGAACCTGGTGGTGGACACCTGAAGTAAGGGATGTCATCAAGTTGAATAAGCAGTCCTATTGAATATGGTTAGCTTGTGGGACTCCTGAAGCAGCCCGGGTGGTCGTGAAAGCAACTTGGGTCTGAGAACAGTTTGGCAAGGCCATGGAGAAAGACTTTCAGTCGGCCCCGAGAAGATTCTGGCAAACCGTCGGGCACCTCAGAAGGGGGAAACAGTGCTCAGCCAAGACTGTTTACAGTGGAGGTGGGGAGTTGTTGACTTCGACTGAGGATATTGTCGTGCGATGGAAGGAATATTTCAAGGATCTCCTCAACCCTGCCTACACACCTGTTCCGGATGCCTCCAGGACACCTACACCACCTGGGGAAGACCCATATCACATTGGAGGGACTACATCTCCCGACTGGCCTGGGAAAGCCTCGGTGTCCCCCTGGAAGAGCTGGAGGAGGTGTCTGGGGAGAGGGAAGTCTGGACATCCCTTCTTAGACTGCTGATCTCGCAACCCAACCCCGGATAAGTGGCAGAAATTGGATGGATGGATGTCAGTGTGTGGTTCACTGTTTAATATGTAAAATCATATCGATTAAGCACAGACTGTAATGTTTCGGGATGGCAGTAAGAGAGGCGAGGTCCACAAAGGGAGGTTTATTAACATGAGGCAAAAGACTAATACTATGGGATTTACAAATAATATCTAACCATAAGTATCATAACCATCAAAGCTACAATAATACTAACATAACCACAATAACCAGCCAAACACTGAAGAAAGGACAGGGTTTAAATAAGGAAGAACAGATAACAAGGAACAGGTGGTAATACTGATATCATTAACTGAGGAACTTGAACGTGAGAAAGAATGTAGATGGGGAAAAAGAGGAACTAGTGGCGCTTAGTGGTCAGGGTAGGCCAGTACAGGTGCTGGATGTGACACAGATGTTGATTCCATTGTTTAAAAAGTGCTTACAGTAACTGCCTCACATTTTGTTTTTACTAGAGTGGGGGAGAAATACTTTCAAACCCCTTTCTGCTGATTAATTAATGTTTTTTTATCTGAATTGTAAAAATTTTGATAAATATAAATTGCTACCTGATTGCAGACATTGTTTTATTTATTGTTACACAAAAACCTTAATTTTCTTTAAAACATTTTATAAATATATAAAAATATGAAGATCGAGTCGAAATATTACTCTTAAAATAGTAAATAAAAAAAAAATCCTGTGCAGTAATCATTAAATTCAAATAAGACAATAAGCAAAAGCAGAGATCACAGATTACGATATGAACCATGGGCACATTTTATTGTTTCACATAATCCACCTTGTGGGCTGGATGTAGCAGTTTTCAGACCACATTTAACTCTATGCAGGTTACATTTCATAAAGGAGGCAACATAGTGCACTACAGAGGAAAGAGGAAAAGCCGATTTCTGTGCTTGTGAAAGTTATTCCTGATGTGCCATAATGTTTTTAAATGCCTCATGTATAGGCCAGTGTAGCATTAAAACCATATTAATTCACACTGAATGTCACTTGTAGTTTCCTTAGATGGTGGTAAATAAGCACAACAGTTGAGCCCATTGCCATCTGAACTGCCTGATCTTTTGTCTTCACATCAAATCAAATCGACCATTATTTATATAGTGCCTAACAACAATCGCAAAATTGCCCTAGGTACTTTACCATAGTATAAAAACACGCACAGTAAACACAATGACAACATTAAAGTATTAAAGGTGGAATTAAAGTAGTATTAAAGGTAGAAATCTGTACCTTGTTACAAAAACCTCTGTCATGAACCTTTAGATTTACAAGCAAGTTATACTTGTGCAATATTCAGTTTACACTTGTATATTGACTGGCTAAATGCATGTTGCAGTGTTTTGATTTTATGTATTTTATATAACATTCTACAGCATACTTTGATCTATGACTTTTAGGTTCCAGTTCAATGTGTAATGCAATTTAAACAAAAAAATATATATGTGTGTCACAAAAATGTGCCTATAGTCCAATTCAAGACTGATTCACTGTAGTCATTTCTCTATTTCTGCAGATGATCCTGAGAGTCACAAAGTAGGTAAGCTGAGGCGAGGTCCAGTTGCAGAGACAGAAGTTAATTTCAAAAGCAGACAGGTATTAACAAATGGCTAGGAATGAATACAAAAAAAGGATCTTAAATGAATATCTTCACTACTAAAGAATAGCCACAAAGACTCACAATAACATACAATAATACTCACAAATAATAATAATAATAATAATAAAATAATAATAATGATAATAATAATAGGCACAGGGAAACCAGCAAAGGCATACAAGCGTTGGCTACCAGTATCACAGCAAATGACACAACAGAAAAACAAGCAAGGGACTGAGTGTTACGGGCTGTTACCTCATAAGATGAAGGAGATATCAGGTACAGGGAGAGGTCATGAGCCTAAGACACCAAATGAGGGTTGAGGGAGGACATTATGTAATATTTACAGAAGGGAACAACACAAACAATGGGGATTAGAAAACACAATACAAGGGTTAACCATTATCAGGGAAAATACGGTTGTTTACAAAAAAAAAAACAAAGCCAAAAGATTCCTTTCGGGAACGTGAGACCAGAGTAAATGCCAAAGCAGTGAACTGAACAAAACAAAACAAAACAAAACAAAACAATCTAGAAACCAACATAAAAAACCCAACAACCTAGACTCTGAGGAAGGAAACGAAAACACTAACTACACAACAAAAACAAAACATACAAATACCGGCATTTACCAGCAAACAAAACAATCTAGAAACCAACATAAAAAACCCAACTACCTAGACTCTGAGGAAGGAAACAAAAACACTATCTAACTACACTAACTAGACAACAAAAACAAAACATAGAAATACCGGCATTTACTCGTGAACTAGTGTGCTATACAGAAAATAAACTATGTGTCATGAATATGTGAAAGCTAAACCTGTCGCAGTTTCCCAAAGAAAATCAAAAGAAATCTCAAAAGAAAAAGAGGACATAAAAACTCACCACCAAACCAACAGAACCACAAGTGTAAAAACAAGAGCGGACACCAAAAAAAAAAACTACTCAAACAAAAAGAACTATACAAATTCAAACTCAACAAAACCACAATAAGCAAACCAGAACAAAGTCGAGTTTAGCTATATGCCGCTACTACCATTTCTCACTCCAACAACCGCCACTCCGTATAAGACAGGCTTTTATTGGAGCGGTAAACCCGGAACTGCTTGATTGTCTGCCCACATGTTGAATCCTCGATGACAGATGGCAGTCTGCACCATTCAGCCCTGTTCCTCTCAGGGTTGTTGCATCGTGGGGTCAGAGACAGGAAGATGTCTTAGGACGTAACACTGAGACAACAGGAGAGTATATAAAGGAACCAAAGGGAAATGGAACTCAGGTACAGACATTAATATGATAAAGTGAAACCAAAACAAGGACAGCATAGGAAACTAGACAGGACAAGGAACCAAGAACTAAACAAGAGGTGTCTAAACAAGAGGTCACTCCCTGAAGAGATACACCTATAGATGCTTGCGGAATGTGGACAGCGACAATGAAGTCCTCAAAGCAAGCAGAAGTTCGTTCCACCATATAGACACCAGAGAAGAGAGAATCTTAGGTTTATCAGTTTTTTGGATGGGTGAAACCACCCTCTTCCCATTAGCAGACTGCAGAGAACGGAAGGGTGCATAGTTCTTGATTCGGGATCGGAGGTAGCCTGGAGTCCCATTGATGGCCTTGTACATGAGCATCAGAGTATTTGATGCGTACCTTGACCGGAAGCCAATGTAGTGTGACAAGCAGGGGAGTGACGTGTGTCCATTTGGGAATATTGTATAAGAGATGTGCCGCTGTATTCTTTATCCTCTGGCAGAGAAGACATAGTGTAGCGGGTTTTATTTTAATTTAAATTTTTCTTTCACTAAAATCTCTTTAGTTTGTGTGGTTGTTTTAAATT
>JABJVR010002864.1:0-16707 GCA_025773905.1 Chitala chitala | reverse complement strand
CAGACCCAAGGCGGGAATTGAACCCCAGGCCTGGAGGTGCGCAGCGACAGTGCTAACCACCACGCCACCGTGCCGCCGTTTTGTAGTTTCAGCAAGCAGATTTTACTGTTCTTTAGGTTCAGTGGACAAAAAGTTAATTTTGGTGGTTACCATTTGCTGACTGTATTGTAGTAACTTTAAATGTGTGTCAATCCCTTTTGAGCATAATTTGTTTGTGCTTCAGATTCTATGTATGTGCTGATTTTTTGCTCACCCCCCCACACCTGATTTTGCTCATGTTGGACCCCCTACGTAGCTCTTGCTCTCTCTCAGATAGTGAAGTACCTTGACCTTTCTATACGGCTCTGCATGCAAACTGCAGATGAGCACATGCACCACTGCCACTGCTCACAGTCAGTGTAACAAGGCAGATATTGCGAATCCAGTCCCCAGGATGACCATAGCAGGTCTCAGGTTCCAAACTAAACATGGTCTAAGGATGTTTGTTGATCCAGACCCCAAGCCCAACCCAGAAAATGCCTCCTAGATGAAAGCAGAACTCTAGTGGAGCAGATGTGTCTCTGTTTTTCTTGGGGATTGGCAGAGGATCCTGAGTGGCAATGTAATTTTGTGTGGGGGTGCCTGGGTAGGAGGTGATGGGGTGGGAGGAGCAGCTGCACTGCCTCCTACTGACTGCAAGGGTTTGAGGACAGCTTTGGACCAGGACTCTGGGGAAAGGTCTGAACCCAGAGTACTCGTTCGCACCAGAGCCTGGTGTTAATGGTCAGGGTGGCATTACATTGCTCTACAGTGTCCACTTTTGCTGGATACTTTGTAGCCAGGTGTTAGCCTGCCAGAACTTACTCTTACTCATTGGAAATAAGTTCCACATGGGGTGTGCTGTTGCATGGGGGCTGGGAGTGCCGGGGTTCACGGCGTGTTGCACAACAAGTTTTTCAAAAACATTGTGAAATCATGCTCGATGGAGAGCAGCCCATGTGTTCATGTGGGTGTTTTGTTGTTCTGTTTGTACATGGTTATTGTGAGACATTGCAGCTCAGTGAGGCTGAATATTTGACATGTTTTTGTAGTAACTGTTACAGGCAATGGAGGTTGTAGCCATGGGAACACTTAGCCAACGCTTGGGTCAAAGGCTTGATGAAATTGCGCCTGCTCTGCGTCTTTCTCACGCCACAGATAAATTACCTGCTTTCTGTTGGTGAAACATGACTAGGTGCACTGTCTCGGGTGTCAGGTGGACAGTGCGGTCAGGTAATGCTTCACCTTGTGCACAAAGGCTTAAAGGAGCCCAGAAACCAGATGGCAGTGGTCCTGTGTAAATCCATTACTAGGAGGCTAGTTCAGGTCATTTTGTTGCAACCTTTTTCCTTTCTGTAGTCCCATGTTGGGATCCTACCTCTAAAGTTAAATTTTAATTTAATGCTGCGGTCAATATTGTGGACAATGGGCATCAGCACTTTTTGATTATTTTGTCTGCCAAAGTCATCCCAAAGCTGATTTAAGTAGATTGTACACTGTTGCATAATTCATCGATGTCCCCAGGGCTGGGACTACTGGACCTTCAGTAGATGTTTGATTAGGTCACCCAGGCAGTTTTCAGCCATCCATGTGTTCTGAGAACTTGTATATCCTGGTTGAATATTTTATTTCTTAAAAGTACAAAAATTTGGAAAACTTTGTGAGTTTTTAAAATGCATATCGTTTATTGCTAATTTTCTTGTGATATGCTTTAGAGTATTTTTGTGAAACCTGGAGGTAATGTAACAGTTTGAAGTTTTACAGTGAAATGATGTTGGAGGTCACAGGTGTTTGTTTAGAAAGCATCTTTTGTGCGTTCTGGCATCTGTGACCCATACAGTTCAGTGAGAAGAATATTTGTGAAATCAGTCTTCTGGTTGTTAAAGAACTCTGAATGATGTCCCTTGAAGAACAATTAAAGGCTTGTTCTCTTGTGTTGTGCTTGGCTTTTTAGCTAATCTCCATTAATCGAGGTGTGTGTATAATATAATATGCGGGATTGTTTGTCTGTGTAGATGGATTTTTTTGTCCTTCATTTGGAACAGGGAATTGTTCCTGGGCAAAAGGGGCAACACTTTTCCTTTTCTCTTCCCTGTGCATTTTAGACAGCACATGTGCAGTACACACACTGCTTACTATAATAACCCACAAGACCCTTCACCCTGCAACAGTCACATCTTTCTGTCAGGTCAGCAGCTGCCACCCTGTTTCACTCCATCATTAAAAACAATGAGGGTTTATGCGATGTGATCCTGTTAGTTGTCAGGCAACCAGTTCCAGCAGTTTCTGGCTTTTACAAACCATCTCCACCAGAAAGGTATTGGATTCCAGTTTTGCTGATGAGCCAACATTTGTGTTCTTTGGCATTGGGTTGGAGATGCGACGCAGGATGATGTGACTGCTTAATGTCCAAGCATTTGGACTCTAAAGGTCCTGAGCATCCTCTCTCAAAATGCCACAGAGTCGCTTTGTCTATCATCAGGTTTTTGGGGTCCCACTGCTGTTTTGAGCACAATGTCTGTACAGGCTGTGTTGTGAAGGTGGCCCAGGGGCCTTGGCTGCTGCTTTTGGGCTCCTCTTGACAACATGCTTTCTTAGGACACGATAACCAGAGTTTCTTGCTAGTGGGATGGTAGTTACAGCTGCTGAGGATGAGGCCTGGTCAAAGCAAGGGAGGAATTCGGGAGGGGAGGGGGTAAAGATAAAACCAATGATGGTGATGGTCTGCTTTTTGTACACAAATGATGCACTTGTGTTTTGAAAGTGATGACTCTGGTCCACAGTTTTAATGGTTTCAGTTTGAGCTTATGTCGGTAGGATATGAAGCCAGTTGAAGCACAGGACCTTTTCCTCTTTAGACTTTGTGTCTTATAAGCACAAGTGTAAATTACTCTTCCTCAGGGCACAGGGAATAGTCGATTCTGACCAGGACAACTACTGTAACACTGGCTTCCATGTAAAGCTATAGTACAACCTTGATGGGTTTTTTTTTTTTTTTTTTTCCCCTCTCTCTTCCCTTCCCCCCACTATTTATCAAGGCCATCTCTGCTGTTCTGCAGTGATTTGCAAAGTTGCTGGTCACTGTGATGATTGCTTTAACCCCCTCTCTCCAAAACTCCCCATGCAGCATGACAGGAAAGGAAAACTGGTACGGTGGCATCTGTTGTCCTCACACAGAGCTGGGGAAGGGTGGTTGGCTGTGTCAGGTTAAAGTGAAGAGGAAAAAAAAAAATGGAAAAAACCGGGTGAACCAGAAAGGCTGTGAACATTACAGCAGCATTGATTGTGTTAATAAACAACGAGTGTTTTTCTGGGTGTGTGTCGTGACTCCTCGGTGTGGTTGGAGGTGAGCAGAAACGTAGTCTTGGCTCAGAGCACTTGAGAGATTTCCGTGCTTTTGCGTTGAAGTCACTTCCACTGAGCTTTGGAAGTATTTGCTTTGAAAGTGGAGTCCTTGCCCCCTCGCTGTGATCTTCTTTTAAGAGCGTCATGCCTCAGAAGTTCCTTGAGAGAGAGAAATCAAATAAATCAGGGGAGCTCAAAGGAAATGGTTTGTGGCCCTGTTTTGAACAGCGGGGTGCAGAGAGGGTTGGTGATCTGATTAACTGTTTTGTGATCATGAAGTGCATCCACCTGCTCATTTCTAAAATAGAATGTGGGGCCATTGTGAGTTTGACAGGCTGACCTGTGGACCACATGGGTGGGTGGTTGGTGGGTGTGTGGGTAGTGCAGAGGTGTGTTTTGGTGTCAAACCATGATGGGCTGTTTGATGGTCTGGGCTCTGCTTGATGTCTTATCCTTGGATGATTTCAGCAGAGAGCTTTGACAGACAACACCCCCAACGTGCGTGCGCACGCGCACACACACACACACATATTTCTCTGTCTTACAAGAGGCATACACTGGATTTATGACAGGCTTCAGTGTGTCCATTAAAACTAGCCAGACATTTTTGGGGTTTTTGTCAAAGGTACAAACACAGTTTTTAAGAAGGAATTTTGCTCGATAAAATTCAGTAATTAAAAACTGGTTTTGTATTTCTTCTTGTTCCTGTTCTGCTTTAAATATGTGCTCCTGTGTTTTGTGCTGCACCTGTTACAGTGAGTCCCAACACAGACCTGTCTGAGCAGCTGATGAATCTGCACTCTAATGGTGAGCACTGAACCAGGGGCTCAATGGTTGGTTACGGTTGGCTTCAGACCTCCAGGGTGGATCCTAGTGCCCTTGTTTTATGGACCAGTTTCTGGGTTTAACCACAACTTTTTTGTAGTTTAGAACTTGGGTGTTGTTGTCTCCTTAGTGGCCAGTGACTGCATAGCATAGTTTGTATAGGGGCGTGCAAGCAGGAAAAATTGGGGTATAAGTAACCCATGGCACCTGGTTTAACTAGAACCCTTTGCAAATTGAAGACGTAGTATAACCGATCCTGAATGCTAATGCTACCAGTATTACTTTCTTCTGCTTTGGCCTGTTTTAAGAACAAATAACTCCCCTTATCAGGCACTAGTGCAGTTTTGCGCACAAGCCTGGTCTACAGAGCATGAGGACATACACAGAGTCAGGTCCTTCCTGAGGTCTGGTTTCTGTATCTCTCCTGCTGTATAATTGGGATTCGTGGAGGACCTTTAAATGGATGTATCATGATGGGGTAAACTTGGGTAGAACAGAGGCTTTGTGGGTTAAGTTAAACGTTCTGGTCACGCCCTCTTAACTGGTACTTACTCCCCAGCTGTTAAGTTCCTAAACACAGGCCTGCCCAGCCTGCATTGATGACAACCAGAGACTCTACTGGGCGACGTGGTGTTCCTGCAAAGACTCCATTAGATTCCTGGTCAAAATTGCTTTTAACGCCCCTTAACAATTCAATCTGCTTTATGTTAGTTCCGCCTAATGAAAGGCACTTGGTTCTGCCGTTACCACAGTCTGTCTCCCAGCTTCCCTTTTGCTATTGTTTTTAGAACCTCAGAAACAAACCTGGTGTGCTGGGCACAAGTGGATGTTCATGTTTGACTGTCGGGAAAGTGTTGAGCCTGATTTTTTAAAAATAGAGGGAGCTGGTTAGATTGGAGGTGTTCATTGGCTGGGTCATGTGGGTGGTAGGCAGGACCATTCTCTGACCTGCATTTCATAGGTTTAAGGGCCTGCCTGTTGTTGGACGCATGCATGAGGGAATGTCCCTCATAACCCTTTAAAATAGCATTAATAACATTGTAAATTTTTGTTTTGCATGGAAGCAGTGACAAATTTCATGATTAACGTGTTTAAAGTTTACAAAATTGCGAATGGATCAGCTAGCCAAATAAGAAAACAGCTTTATTCAGGGGAAACTGTGTTTTATGTTGTTTTTTTAAAAAGGACGTTTCTACCACAGTTTTCTGATTGTGTTCTTTCGGTTATCTTGCTTGTTTGAAATATGGGCACTTTTCCTTTTGCAGGTTTATTAACAAATGTACACAGAAAGCTTTCAAAAATTAAGATTTCAGAAACTGCAGAATCTTAACCATTTATTCAGCAGGCCGTGATGTGTGCAGACACACGTTGACACACACGGTACGGTTTAATCGCATGACTGTAATGGAAAGGTGCATGTTAAATGCATCTTCAGTACCATGTAATTGGGGACTTGTTTCTGGCCTAGGGACGTGGCGTTACAAAATGAGTCTTAAAATGAAAAGATCTGGCTGCTGCTTCTGTCTCGTGCTCGCTCTGAGCAGCTGCATAATTAAGGCTGTACTGACTCTAATTGCTTACTTAAGATCACTACATTTATGACGTGGACATTATGTGAATAGCAGAAGTGTGGGGTGGGGGTGTGTACGCATGTGTGCGTATGCATGAACTTGTCCCTTTCCCATCATGTACTTTGTGAGGACACTGTCTCCTAGTAATCTGCTCTGAATTAAATGAAAAGCTTTCGTGTGTGTGTGTGTGTGTGTGTATAATAATTTTTTTTAATGTTGGTGATATTGTGCTCCAAACTGAAATGTCAGTTTTCTTCAGAAAGTGTATCCACAGGTGTGTATGTCCTCCCTAGAGTACCATAATGGGGCCTTGGGTCATACCAACTCTCCCATGGTTGAGTGTGCGTATTATTTCCTTAACTTTTTTTATGAAATATGTTCTATATAAGCTCAAATAAGATTTTCCCCAGTTCTCTTTTTCCCTGTCTGTTTATCCCTAAGTGCCAGACATGAGACGGGTGATTACAGCCTTGATTTATCTTCATTTCTATCTTGGGTTTAACTTGGTCCAGCAAGAAAATGACAAGTGATGTATTCTTGTCACACTACAGACCCTGAAATTTCTGATGCTGCACCTGAAACATTTTTGAAAACCAGGGGAAATTTCCCCCCTTACCAGTCTGACATGGGGGTGTTTGTAACTTTTTTTTTTTAGGGGAGGATCAAAAGGTTCTTATGTTAAAATATTACATAGTTGAAATAAGCTAACATATTTTTTGGAATTTTTATATTAAAACCACTGTAAACTCAGTTTTATCATTTAAAAACATTTTTCAGTATTATCTGATTAACCTTCCCAAATATCATTTAATTTTCATACAAGTTACAACCAAATAATTTAAGTAGTGAAATACTGAAAAAACTTGCCCTTAAACATAATGTTAGCTTTCAATCCTTTACTTGAATAACACGTAGTATATAGGACCACAAGTGATTTGTGTGAAATTAACATAGTTCTTATGTATAGCTTTTGTTACATTAAGACAATGTTAAGTTGTGAAAAAATAATGGTTTTAATGAGCAAAAACTTAATGAATAAATTTTCTGCCTTCTTTCAGGTGTGCCATCATTCTTTGTATATTAAAATCAAAGTTTTCATTTTATGTGATTCCCTTAATGGCACTCTTCATATCTTTAAAAGTAGTATTTTGGTGTATTTTTATTTTTTACTTTTTCTCCTTTTAAAAAAAAATAAAATAAAAAAATAATAATAAATTCAAAGTCAGATTTCTGCATTTTAGTGTAGCCTTTGTGCCTTTAATCTGTGTTTATGTACATAGCTATTTATATCTGTATTTGGATCTTTACACACTCTCATCAGCGTTTTGAGCCATTCTTTGTGATCAGTTGCATCTCAGAGAAGATTTTCTTGGCATGTTAACCAGCGTTAAGCTTGTAGATTTGAATGGAGATGAAACAAGTGGTTAAACATTAGTTTATAATTTTGTCAGCAGTTAATCATGACATTTTGTGTGAGAAAAGTCTGGAGTCGCTGTAATTAATAGTATCGTTTACAGTTATAGCCGTGCTAATCTTTCTTCTACGTTTAGACTGAGAATGCCTCACACTAAATGCTGTTCCAAATAAACTAATAGGAGTGTAGTGTCACATTATTGGGTGAATCTGTAGGTTACAATATTAGTAATATGATAGATGACATGCTGGAATTTCCTGTATTATGTATATTTATTTTGCTGTGATTATTAAAAATGTGTGCAAATTTTGTAATCCTGTGCTGAAGTTCAGGCCCTGTGAAGCATTCAGTCTTCAATGCTGGCATTATTCAAGCAAGTCTGGCTGTCTTTGATCATTCCTACCTTTTGGTAGGCACCTGACTCGACCGAAACTTTCCATGTTTGTTGCGGACATTGTTGTGATGTCACCATCAAGGAATGACATGAGTGAAGTTATGCTTTTGCCTGTGGCATGACCCGTGCTGGGTGTGGCTGGAGTCGCCCAGCCACAGTCCCATTGGCTAGCCTGCCTGTCCATCAGCTTACTCTGCTGTTATGTTTCACACGATCTCTGGGAAGCATGGTGTGATTTGTTTGTTTCCAACACCTCCCACCAGAATGATGTTTTCAGCTCAGCACATGTTTTTCAGCTTGTGGGTGTGGGCTGTGATTATTCACTCAAACCAGCTGGTCACTTAATGTGTGTGTTTATTGGGAAGTACCATGTCAATGGTACCTTCTGTGTGCTAATATAATGTTCTGTGAATGTACTGTGGTTGCATTGGCCTGAAAATTTTTAAAAGTCTTTTTGATTAGTATTCCTGGGAAAAGTTTTCTCTGTCTGAGTTTGCAGCTTTTTTTCATCTGCTGGGTGTGTCACTTTCCCCACATGCCTTTTGTCACTCGTGTTCTCATTCATGGGGGGAGGGCTGTATTCACAAATCCGCTGCTCTCTAAACACTTTTGACGGACAACTGAAATGTTGCTTGCATGGCCCTTTTGACATGTGATCTTCTGTCCCTGAGGGAAGGTGTTGATGACAGGGCGTTGTTTTTAGGTACTTGTAAATAAACGGTGTGTGTACACATTTGTTGAAGCTTCATTTAAACACAGTTACAGTGTGTGGAACATGGTGGGGGTGGGATAGTAATCGGTTCTTTTTATACAGAGCAAAGTGTTTATCTTCAATTTGATTTGCACTGTGGGGATTGAGAGCAGAGAGTTAGTTAGATGTCTTTGAACTGACCTTGAGCTGCGTTGTGTGTGTGTGTGTGTGTGTGTGTGTGTGTGTGTGTGTGTGTGGGTTTAACATGTTGAGACAGGGAGTTGATCGACTGGCTGGATGTTTGTACCTTTTCTCCCACCTGTGGTGCTGTGCTGTAGATGTGGGTATGGATCACTGGACATCACAGGTCCTCTAACGGCTGATGGTACAGGCACCTCTTCCAGCATTTGAATTTGACTGGCTGATTGCCACTGGCGAGGTGGGACTTGGTCAGTGATTGACAAAGTAGAGAAATTGGCTGCTGTACAAAAAGGCATTTGGGAGTGGTTGTGGAATGTAGCGGGTAAGAAATGTCCAGGGGAATCTATAGGCGAAACGCTGGGCCTTCTGTTGAGCTGTGCAGTCACACTAGTAACAGTTGCTGGGGTTGTTTGCACTTTAAGCACTTATTTTATTTATTTATTTTTTTTTCTTTGACCATTTATCACTCTTTTGAAAATTTAAAATCTCTCACATACACACACTATATATATATATATTTTTCCCCCCCAGTGGATCTGGTCTGTCTTTTGGAGACAGTAGGCTGTTTTTGTGAGTCAGCATGTGTCAGTTCTGTGTCTCTGTCTCTGGTCACCTTTCAGATGTGTTTGTAAACCTTTAACGTAGTTTAGAGCAGACGGGTGTAAAGTGCGAATGAGTAACTGAGCCAGACCTCCCTGTGCCTGCAAAAAGCACCAGTGGTTTGTTAGTATTGGCAGAAAGGGGATGTTGTTCATCATTGGTCTTAGTTTGTGAACAGCATCACCTGTGAGTATCCTTAGCTTTGACATGACCGTCCTAACTGCCAGAAAGGTAGGTTCTTCCAGTATGTATCGTGGTGATTCAGTACATCTCTCTGAATTGGCAGGGTGACTGAGAAGGCTGTAAACTAGGGTACCACTTTGGGCTCCCAGCAGCTCAGTAAGGTGTGCTGGTCAATTATAATTAGTCATTTAGCTTTTATCCAAAGCGACTTACAACATTTCATGTACTTGTTACAATGAGCTAGCGCTGGGTGTCTTGCTCAAGGACACACCAGGTGGCTGGGCTGGGATTCGAACCAGGAGACTTCTGCATCCCAGTCTGATGTTCTACCAATTCAGCCACCAGGCCGCCAATTATTACTCATGGAGTTGGTACATGAGTTAAAAGCTTTGCTGAAATGCATATCTATGCACTCATGTTTTATCCTCTTATTTACTGATACTGAAAGCACAGTTGATCTCCATATCACAAGTAATTAAAGTTGAAATTCAATTCTTAAGGGTTTTTTTTCCCCCCCCTACTTTAAGGCAATTCTGATTTCTCAGAAAGATACTTTTAAAGGTCCCAAGGCAGGAATCAAACCCCAGGCCTGGAGGTGCAAAGGGACAGTGCTAACCACCACGCCACCGTGCCGCTTGACGTGTAAATCTGGATGACAGTTTTTGACTGTTCTTCTGCTTCTTGAGCATATTGTGCTCAACATCATGATTTATAAGAATCAAGTGTATGTTATTGAGACAAGATATAATTAATGGCAGAGCGGTACAAAAGGGAATAATTCAATTTTAATTGATAGTGTTACCTCCAGTTTGGAATGATTGAGGTCATGTGTACATTTGCGTGGTGTCTCCCCCCCCCCTTCTCTCTTCTGTCATTCATTGGTTGATCTGGTGCTAATGGGAGGCACCCAGCAGACTAGCAGAAGTTCTGTCTTCTCTGCCCACTTGCCTTGTTTTTGGGTGTCCCTTTTGTGTCTTGGGTACTCTTACTGTGCACCGTCAGAATCCCAAGGTCTCCACCCATCCCATGGCGTCTGCTTATGGAATTCAAGTAACGGCGCCGTACCAGTGTCGTACCAAATATCACTGTGACACGCTGTCTCCTGAAGACCATGAGGTCTGCAGCATGTATTTGCTAATGGAAGCTTGCAGATATGCGGCTCAATAACTCGAGGTCGTTTCTGCTAGTGAAAAGCCATTTTATCTGCACGTCGTGTTATTGGAGTCATCAGAGCACTGTCTGCATGTGGTCTTCCTGGCTGTGAAGTTGTATGTGTCTAATGCGTTTGTAGGCAGGGTCATACCATTCAAGGTGTAGGGTGCATAGAGTAGGCCTAAGAAACAGGAGACTGGTGTTACGAATGCAAGCATTAGCATGTCATGTCCTTTTGTATATTGATGCTGAGTCTTTGTGTATAGGCCTCCAATAAACAGTCTTCTGTCATCACTGGGAACCTCAGCTGTGAGGTTGATATGATCAGCCTCTGTCTTTTTAAAGACCTGCACAAACCCCTCCTCCCCTGAATCCTTTGGCTGTGACTGTTACTGACCGTTCTGCAGTGTCACAGCTGTGCCGTAGCTGTAAAGAAACTTAAAACGTATCTGTTGGCAGACTGAGAGGCTGTGCACCTGTCCCCTGTTTCTTTCCAGCACTGTCATTTTTATGGTGAACCTTCAGCCAGGCCCACAGTCTTCCCTGTGAAAGAGATCATAGGGTTCAGTTTCAGGCAGACCTTGCCATACATTTCTTCTATTACCCCATCTTGGACTGATACGAGGACAAACGAGGGCGTTTAGTGGGGTGATGGTACACACACAACACCACCACCACCTCCACCTCCACCTCCTAACTGTCAATGAGGAGATGCAGGCTGACACTGTGGGAGCCATTAGCACTGCCTTCTTTCTCACTCCTGAGCCATCAGCCCTCTCTGCATGTGTGCTGTAGCTGCGAACTTTCTCCATCCACCTGCTAACCCAAACTGCTGTGGGCAGAGCGAAGCTCTTGCGTATCATTCAGCTCCCAGCGCTCACCCAGCCGCGTTGTTTCGCACATACCAATCTGTTCCAACATCAATGGCAGCTGGCCTTTTGAGCATAAATGATTTTTGCCAGCTGTGTGGAAACCCATTGCAGGAAGAGGCAGCGCTGATGTTTATTTCAGCAGGAAAATACAGGATTGTCCTACGTCACTTTTCACACTTTCACCCGAGGCTAACTGGAGTTGGAGCATGTAAGGTAGTTTGTGTATAAAATGAGTTTAAATTGTTCAATGGCAGAATGCAAACATTTAAGTTACTAATGAGTCTCACCATGTTATAACAGGCTATGATTAGTAATGGTACCTCTGTGGAGTACTACTATGCTGGGTGGCCATGTTAGACTGAACTTCATTGCTCTGAGTGGGTGTGTATGTTGACATTTGTGTTCAGCACACATGGCTATGGAAACGCAATGCATTCTGGAAGGACCCAGTTAGAGTTTGAGTTTAGTTCAATTATTAAGCGAAAGGGCAAACTCCTGAGCAAGGCAGCCTATCTTATAACTTGTGCTGTTT
Organism: Chitala chitala; assembly: GCA_025773905.1. Classification (NCBI taxonomy): domain Eukaryota; kingdom Metazoa; phylum Chordata; class Actinopteri; order Osteoglossiformes; family Notopteridae; genus Chitala; species Chitala chitala. Next base: position 4,909 of record JABJVR010002864.1, on the reverse strand, counting down.
GTTCAGATAAGTGAGAAGGTTGTTAGCCTACATTTCTAATGCTCTGTGTGTGCTCGGTCACTAAACCTGTTAGACAGCTTTCTTTTCTGACAGGATGTGCTTTTTGGAAATGCTCCATTTCCAAAACTATTTTTTTTTTTTTTTTTTTGTTCTTGGTCAAACCCTCCTCCCCCTTTCCTTTTTTTTTTTGTTCGTTCATCAGATACTACATTTTGGGTTTTTGTGAATTGGGGAAGTGAATGATGTTGGTTTTAAACTCACTGATGTTGTGAAGGTGCTATTTTATTTAGCTGAGATATGTAGCAAGTCAGCTGAATGCAGGTTCACACACAATTGGCATGGCTGTAATGGACTGGTGACCATCATCTTGTTTTGGATAAGGACCCCCATATTTTTTCTTTATTTTTAATGCACCATGTTATATAACCTAGCTCCCCCCAGATGCATGTTATGTACAGCATTAATGGAGCGGCTTTGGTGAGAAGTGCCTTTTATTTTATGTTGACACATTTGACATGAGTTCAGGTCTCAGGGAAATGGAAGACTGGACGGTTTTTTTTCTTCTTTTAAGGAAATGTGTTGTTAACAAATGGATGCTAGCAGTTTCCATGTGCGAGTTAGAGGCCAGAGAGGACAAGCCTTCACCAGTTAAAGACTCAGCTACAGTATGAAGAGAAGTTGACAGCAGTGTATGAATATGCTTACATGGTTTGGCTTTCATGTGAAACCCTGTCCAAGGGTCAGGCAGGTTAATAGAATGAAATGCTGTTAACCTTCCTGTGTGGTCCTCTTGCATGATGTCTATAAAATTCAAAAGGGTGCTGCAGTGTTAATGACGTTTGGCATTAAAGGAATGTTTGTGTTTGGCTGAGCGAAAGCTAATTCTCCTGCTAGTGGAAATTGTTTTGGGGGGAGCGAGTTGAGTAGCTTACTGAATTTCTCACTTCGAGTAGCGTTTCCAGAATATAATGCTCCAGATGTTGTCAGTTTCATGAATCTGATTGGCTCTTGGGTAATAGACCCTATCCTTATTGCCTTAGTAACCTTTCTGCCATGCATTAATAAAACTGAATGAGAGAGTAAAATGTCCTGTGTAAGTGGCTGTTGACTGCAGGAATGGGTTTCGCTGTGTCTCTGGAAAGCACTTGTGTGTAGTTCAGAAACTCACAAATGAATGAATAATTCACTAGGCTTTGTGGAATAGTTTAACCAGTTGTTTTATGGAACACAGTTAAGTGTATTGTGGGATCATAGCCCAGGCTAATTATAGATGATTATTAATACATAGTTTATACAATGCTTTTATCCAGAGTGAGTTTCAATATAAATTATCCATGCAGCTGGATGGTTTCATTGAAACAACCTTCTTTGGGTTTGAGCTGAAAACTATCGTTCTTTTCCTAACCCTTACATGTAAACCTTCTGAAATTTTCATTAAAAGGAGATGTATATATTTTGTAAAACCAGTGATTTCAAATTCAGGTGTGTTAGAAAGTTGGAAATTTATAATAAATATGGCTTATCTGTCATCTTGTGGGAGCTCATAGGTCCCCCTGTCTTATGTATGTTGTTGTCAGTGACTACAATCAACAACGCATTAGGGCCCGTGACTTAACTAATCTGAATTGCACCTGATATGTATTATTCCCTTTGTGCTTCTGGCAGGTTTTGTGTCACCCTGGCACTTGTTCTGGAGTTGTGATGAGAGCAGGCTCACATGCACTTGTGTGCAACTTACTCTTCCAGTACTGTGTATATCAAACTGCATTTTTCCTTTGAGTTTACCATCTTAACTTGCATGTAGATGCTTGCTTTGCCACACATTTCCTGACAGCAGGCTTTTCCGGTTAAGTGCAGGCTTCAGCTGGAATCCAATACTCCACTTTCCTCAAGCTTACGCACGCACACGCACACACGCACACGCACACACGCACGCACACGCACACACGCAAGCTAAACTGACTTGGCTTCTTTGCTTCTTGCCTCCTGACACGCGAATGTGGCGTTGCTGTTCCAGAGTGCATTGCAACCACCCGATCATGTGACTAGCTGTGCAGTGTATCTCTTGCCAGTGTGTTTGTTGCGATTAGCCCTGGACTGGGAACTCCAAGGCCTTGTTGTGAAAATGCAAGCGGCTGTGCTTATCAGTGTAGTACCATGGTAAACTTACCTGCTGTTAAAGGGTGACCTTTATTTTTCTTTTTGTCCTCCCCCTCATCTGCATGCCAAACACTGGCTGGCCCTGTTTCTGTCCCCAGCCTTGGGAAGACAAGGCCTTGCTTTGTTAGAGCCAGTGGTGTGTGACGTCGCTGTGGATAAATATTAAGGAAGCTATGTTTATGAAGAAGGGCTCTGCATGGTAAATGATTTCTGGACAGATAATTTCCTAAATGCTAGTCGAGCTCACGTCTGTTACAGGTTTGAAAAGTGACCACACCCGCCTCCCTGTGACACTGCTGTTGATTGCAGGATGAGAGAACTCCTCACATGACTTGTACGCTGTAGTCATTTACTTTTGTAAGCAAAATTGTAAATGAGCAAACCATTAAAGAAACTTTGCATGTATTAAGACGGAGCGACTGATGTCTGTAGCCAGTTGAATGTTGGCAGCACCAGTGCACATAGAGGTCCTGCTGGATAGGAAATGTTTATTGGTGAATGAGCTCTCAAGGATTACATTAGGAAGACTTGCTTAATCAGTCTTTAGATAGCTGTCTTGAAGAATGTAAGGACCATGGAAATTTTAAAGGTAGACAACTCCAGGTAATGAGTCATGCTGTGGTGTAAATATGAATAATTTTTCAGCTGAGTCTCTTGGGATGAAGTTTGAGGTCAGTCAGTCATCTTCTATACCGCTTCATCCTGTTAAGGGTCACGGGAAGCCTGGAGCCCATCCCAGGACACACAGGGCGCAGGACAGGGGACACCCAGGGCGGGGCGCTAACCTACCGCAGGGCGCGCACACACGCTAAAGGCAATTTGGAGACATCAATCAACTTAACCCGCATGTCTTTGGACTGTGGGAGGAAACCGGAGGGTGTATTAAAGGAGAGTATAGTTGTGCTGTAAAACTAAGGCTTACATGTTTCCTTTTTCCTTTTCCTTTTTTTTTGGAAAAGGCGAAGTCTATCTGGGACTGGGAAACCAAGGCTTTCTGGAGATGACCACAATGTCAGGCAGTTTCCTGCCCTGCTCCTTAATGAAGCATGTGAGACACCTGACAATAAGGGGGTCTGGGACACAGAGTTGTGGTTGTGGATTGGGTCATGCTGAGTACCTGACAGTAACCAGGCCTGGGACCTCGGGTGTCTGCTCCCACAAGATATATTCAAACAAGAGCCTTGCTCCCCTGTAGTGTCCTCTCTGTGTGGAGGCACATGCATGTGTAACAAGTCACCTGCATTCAATAATTTATTCCATCCCCTTGGGGATCCGTGGGCTAAAGGGCTTTGAAGGACACGTGCTGAAGGTGATGGAGTGTCACTGAGGACAGAATGTCCTGATGGATGGGGGTTTGGTACTGTTTCAAATACCTGTCTAAGTAGTGTGCCCCCAACCCTCCTGCCCATCAGATGCCTGCTATAAAAGTACAGGTCAGTAGGTTGAGAGCACTTTTGCGCAGTTTGTATTAGATCAGTGCTGTAGACTTCTGCCCAAAGGTGTGCGTGTGCGAATGTGTGCTTGCGCACCCACGCTGTGCTTGCCTCTGACATCTTGGCCCTGGCACTTTGTCCGGCCCCGATTCCGTGTGATGAGCCACTTGGATGTTCTCCTGCTGTGTTGAAATATCTGCATTCACGCTGCCATTAAAACACTGAAATGACCGGTCAAGTGATGGCAGAGCTACAATGAATTCTCCTACTTATTTAAAAGTTAGACATATGTAAGCACATATAATTGAGTGACTTTTAATAGTCCACAAGATGCCTAAAGAAATTGGACTGACTTCTAGATTTTAATTTTATTGGCAGCAAAGGGGAGATGTTTGATTTCTTGAGTAAGAACATGTGCATGCACACACAAATACAAGGTGAGGATTGTGGGGGGTGGGCAGTGGTGGTCCTGACCCTCCCACAACCCCACATCTGAAAGTAGAGGTTCAAATCCATCTAACAAAGTGCTTATGCAGAGCCTCCACACGGGGCACTGCCCATAACTCTACTCTTCTGGTTTTACTGTTGTGTTAAGCTTAGTCAACAGAAGAATAAAGTGTAGATAAGGATATCCAGTGTGTCAGTCTGCTCAGATTGCTCTGCTGAGACAAACTGCCAGCTACTTTATCCATACAGGATTATTGCATTTCAGCGCAGCCATCCTAGTAGTTTCCCTGTGCGTGTGCATGCGCTCATGAGAAATTGCACATTTTCTCCCCTTTGCTGCCAATTGTGTGTGTGTGTGTGTGTGTGTGTGTGTGTGTGTGTGTGTGTGTGTGTGTGTGTGTGTGTGTGTGTGTGTGTGAGAGCATTTTGAGAGGCAGGCAGTGGACACGTGTGTTCCCGTTTGTTTGTGAGGCGTTTGCATCAGTGTTTGAGGGACTCAAGTTTGAAGGCGTACCGTGTCTACAGGGTTGTGATTTGCCTCCCTGCTTCTGAAGTACTCCCATAGTGACAGCAGATTTGACTGTTTTTAAATTGTCTTGCCCACCTTTCCACACTTTGTGGTTACTTTGTCAAAGTCATTCCCACCATTATTTGTATGTGTTTAAGCCTTGTTGCACTGCTTTCTCCTTGGGAACAATGGTGGCTGTGCGGACAGGCCTGACTGCTTCTGAGAGACACATGGTGACCCACATTCCTGCTGTAAATCAAAGGCCCATTGCTCTCTCTCCCTGTGGGCACTGTGTGTGTGTGTGTGTGTGTGTGTGTGTGTGTGTGTGTGTGTGTGTGTGTGTGTGTGTGTGTGTGTGTGT
>JABJVR010002863.1:0-16709 GCA_025773905.1 Chitala chitala | reverse complement strand
GGGGGGTGGGTTTGTGGTAAAAAAAAAATAAAAAATAGTATTATGAGTGAGATAAAAAAAAAAAAAGAAATAAAGAGGTGAATGGGTGTTTGGGTGAAGTAATAAAGAAAAAAGGGGTAAAGACAAATAAAAATCCATAGAAAAATCACGGATGTATTAGCGTGGAAAATGCGTGCTTCCATGAAGAGGCTAAAGGTGAACCCTTTATAGACGACAAAAAAAGCGTTTTTTAATTTTTTCAGCAGTGTGCTGGGGTAGGGGTCATGTAACACCAGAACACACCCTTACACAGGCCTCTGAAGTCAAGCGAGACAAAATAGGGAGAGACGGAAACGGGGGGGTTGGGGGGGGCTTTTTGAGCCACAAGGCCTGTGTATGACAAGTTCCCTGTACAGCTTGTGACTCCCTTTGACCACCTGACAGACACATCGGAACGCAGAGAGCAGCTCTCTCTCTCCCCTCAGTATGTGTGGGGAAGGGGGAGTCTACCTCATACCCTCCCAGATGCTTTAAAAGAAGGATGGCTTTGATTTTCCTCACCACCACCGCCCCCACACTGCTGCACACTAGAGCAGTTTCTCACCAGGAAGCAGCTCCTTCATTCTACAATGAAAAATGTTTGTGTTCCATAAACCCATAAACAACTTTCAGCAAAACAGACGTTTTTTTTCCCCCTCGCAGTAATAAAAACCAAAGGAAGGTACACAGATTGCCGAGCCTACGGCACACGGACACTGCAGATGTAGGTGAAACCCTGTAGAAGCCCTGCATACCGTCGTTCAGACACACTGCGTTCTCAGGTTTTCTTGAAAAGCAGAAGGAACTAGTTGACTGGTGAGCCTCGCGTTCCTATAAAAAGCCGGATCTCCTGCCAGTGTCCTCAGAGGCCTGAAAGAAATGACTGTTAGTGACGTTTACTGCCCTCCCTTGATCACCAACACGGTCACCCCCGAGGCGGCCTTGTGCTCACTTCGCGACGCTCCATCTCCCAGTTCTTTTGCACCTGCACCTCTTCGACTAGCACTTGCGGTGAAAGGGCACTGCGTCACAGGCCTGAGTGAAACATCAGCAACCCTTGCAGGAGATGCGTCAGTGCACCAGCAAACCTCAAAGCAGATTCTTCTCGCTAATTCCTGTGTGTAAACAGAACTTCATCCACAAGGCGGGAGGAGAGCAGGCGAGGACAGTTCTGCTGCAGTGCAGAATAAATAATAATTAGCAAACTCACTGATGCCAAAACAAAAGTGTCCCTGCCAACCCCCCCTTCCCCCCAAAAAATCCAATCTCTGTAAGAGCAAGGAGAAGTGCTGAAAAATAAATTATTTTGAAGAGGTTTGGAAGTTAGCTCAAAAGTATGTGAAGCAAAAGCATCACTCACTGCTGTTTGTCATGATCTGGTCTCCAGTATTTATCATGTGTTCCAGGAACCCATTAGGAGATTATCAGCACATTATCTGCACCATTTAAACTTCTGGGTGGCTCATGTTCAACATAAGAGAAGTTCTATTTAAACGGATTTGCTATTTTATACTAGTAGTCCTAATGCAACCTGTAAGCAGTTTAAGAAAATTATAAAATTATATTTTGTCCACCTGTAGCTATAATTGTAGGTATGAAGATGACTGGAAAGTGGGAAAATAGAAGACATACAGTTAAGAAAGCGGCTCGGCAATTAACAAAAAGAACACCAAGCTCACCAAGTCCATGGACTTGGAAGTTGGAAGTTGATAGTGTAAGAAGTACCAGCGCAACAAAGTCTGTGACTCTCCTTGTGGACACCATGTGTGAAAGCTGACTCCACAGAGTACCTAATCCCCCACCCCACACGCGCTCGCAGACATTTCTGGAGCTCTGGTCTGGACCTCCAAGCATAGCAAGGCCCACAAAAACCTGTGTTCACATTAAACGGGTCAGAATGGTTCATTTATTTCTGTTTACAGCAGGGAGTGCTATGGAAACATTCCCAGCGGCTGGCGGAGCAGAGGGAGCGTAGCTTTGATTCCGGACTGTTTTCCAATTCTCCCACCTTCCACTCCCACAGCTCTCAGCAGGCGGGCGAGAGGTTCGAGGTTCCACTGGAATGATACTGCCCATAGCTTCATCTGACTCATTACACCAAAACCGATAAAACAGTGATTTCCATTGGTCTATAACTCTATAACCCACAGGTTAAACTCTGGGAGGAGGTGTGTAATCTACCTCTGACTCCAGGAGGCCTGGTTTAGTCCATACACTCACTCTTTGAATCGCATGTCTCAGATCTTGTTGCTTCGCAATAAACAACAAGCTCACAACGTGCTTTTCCTGGTGGAAAGTGTGGAAAGTGGAAAGTTCCTTTTCTAAGCGGAACAATAAAAGGCCCTCTTTGCTGAGACAGTGAAAATTCCCAAGGGTGGCACAGTTCCACTAACGCTGGAGTTCCTTACTGGACGGGAGGGAAACCTGAGGGTGAGAGGAGTTAATGGGGGAGGGAGGGAGGGGGGCTGTGCGAGGGTCTCCAGGCACACTGACGACTGCGTGGAGGGCCGTGGCAGGAAAGACAGAACGGTAAAACAAATCAAAGTCCACACGAAGATGGATAAATTAAAATTTCTATGCTTTAAAGCAAAACACCTGTTTAAAGTTACTCATTATTCATTTTATGTCCACTCCATTTATCATGCTCAGGTATGGGGCACCATGAAATGTGTGGCTTGTCTGAGGTGCCCTTGCGGTCTTGTAACTGCATGAATGCACACGACTATAAAAATGACTGCAATTCTGAGCCTTGCTATGTTATCCATCATTTTGTTGCTTCCAAAATTAGGGTTTTTTTGGTAATGCATAGTAAACCTGCATTAACCCAATGATAAAGAATTCATTGTGATTAACAGCCTGAAATCTCGTGTTCACTTATGTTTGGGTGTACAGTGGGTTTGGTGTATATACATGTTCATAGATTGCAGATTTAAAAAATAACTGGGCTTTTGCGAGAAGGTGACTTTGCTGTCAACACCCATGAACACACTGGACAGTGCATCAACGTCATGCCGTCAGAAACGGTCTGTTCACCACACACACACACACACACACACACACACACACACACACACACATACACACACGCACACACACACACACACACACACACACAGAATATTTTTACACAGATTATGTCTGCAGAATAATTTTATATCTCTTTTTTTATCCAAGGGTATGTACAGTGGAAAATGGAATGAGAGGGTGGCCTTGCTCTTTCAGTAAAAGTCGTCTGTGTACTCAGCTCAGTGTGGAGACGTTGATCCTCTCCTCCGTTAGTGCAAAACTGGCCCCTGACCTGAGGTGCCGAAAGCTGTTAGGAGGAGAGGAAGCCCCACTGTCAACGGAGGGACCAGGGAGAGTCGATGGTTCTTTCATAGAAGAAGCTGGCGGTGCAGAGCTACAGAACTCTGTAGACAAAGGAGAACTGGTCTGACGTGCTGAATGTTTTCATTTAGGAGGAGGTGATTAAGGCCATGGAGATGAATACATCCCATGGAGACGGGCTACAGCAGCTCAACAATGGGTCTCCACGCCAACATAAAAGGGATGCTATTCAGCAGTTAAAGGGGACTACCTCACCATCTGGAGGCGAGCGTGAACCACCAGCCCAGCCTCTCCTCGCTGCCCCCAGATTGAACGCAGAGCCAAGCATGGCCAACAGCAAACAGCGATCGGGATGTCTCCTTCAGTCCCTCTGCTCCAGAGTGACACACGTGTGCCTCGCCTCTGTTCAGCAGAGTGCATTACGGAGAGAGGGGATGAGCCTGCTGCTGTCTCCTGTCACTCCCCAGCGCTGCGTCGACACCACAGATAGGAGCGGAGGCGCCACTCTGAGGAGTGCAGGAAGCTGGTCTGCAGGCGTCAAGTGGGACGGCTGCTCGAGGGAGGGTGACCTTGCTGATAGCAGGGTAGCTGACAGCGAGTGTCATTAGAGCTGTGTACAGGCTCTACCCTGTAATTACCCAGACCCTTTTCTCTGCATGTCTTTCCAAAGCAGGGCTTCTTCCCTCCAATGACATCACTTTAAATACCACGTATTATTTACACTGATAACAGCCCGAGGTGCTTTCAGCTGGCGAGTGACATGAGGGAACGGTCCTCCCCAGCACGTCTTAGCAGCTTGCAGGCTGTTGTTTATGATGCCGTTGCTGTGACATCTCCGCAGTGGACAAGGCATTGTGGGGTTCATGGGAACAGTTCCTTATGTTGCCTATACATTAAGATTTATTCCATAAGCGTAAGCTGTAGAACATGACATCTCCCACGAAAGCAGGGCAGTGAAGGCCATGTCTGTTTGACCCGCAGTCTTCCAGCACACCATGTCTGGTGTTTCAGGGGCTTTCTTTCTAGCCAGTTGACATGCTCCTCTTCCACCCCAAATTGAGACCTGGGTAGGAATCCCACCTAGACTTGTTTGTTACCCACAGGTCTAGCTGTGTGACAAGATATTATCCTGTCAGTCAGAACATAACCAAGGGCCACATGAAAATGCCATTAACAGCCCGATGTTGTTAGAAAAGCCCTGTCAAGGAGAGACATTGATGTCTTCAGTTCTCAACACTGTCCTCTTGTTAATAGGAGTGTTTCCACTGGCATGCTTGTGGGATCGGTGTTGAATATCCACTCAGGTTCTGTTATTGTGCCTTTTGTTAGCCGGCTTGTAGTGACAGGGTCTTTATGTGCGTCGCTAAGCCTGTTTTCCAGATCCCGTGGTGGCGGGGCATGCGGAGTTCACGCTGTCAGATAAACTGCACGGTGCACTGAAAGTGCCAATTTGGATTGTAGTGTTAATGAAAACCGAAGCCTTACGAGTGTCTTTCCATGCGAGCAAAGTCGAGGCGTTAGATGATGTGCGCGGCCATTCTTTAAAAACAAAGGCCTGCCCACAGAGCTCACTGTGTCTTGTAAAGCAGGGGTTGAAACAATTTTTCCACACTTCACAGCAGCAATGTAAGCAGCATGAATTGTCAAACACACTAACACAGCTGCATATTTACCAAAATGACGCTAATTTCAGTAGAACGTTAGAGCATGATCACCGGTATGTCACAGGTCTTACGCTGAGTTCCTTTTTAACCTCTTTAAGTGCAACGGTCACATTGTGATTCACTGGCCAACTGTTATTTTCATGCTTTATAATTAAAAACTAAATTTAGCATGTATAAAAATACAAAACCTTCCTGTGTGGTCCACTAAATGTTTGAGAAATCCTTATAAACTGGTACTGGTAACCGGCTGTGGTACTGGTAACAGGCATAAGCAGTTTGAATGTCATGGAAAGCAAGAGAGCCAGTTGAGATTTCTGAAAGACAAGATTCAGCTGACACTGAGGGGGAAAAATTGGCAGGGAGGTAACATCAACTGGTGGAAAAAAAGAAAAAAGACATATGGGAAACAATGGAGACTCTGACATTAAACCAAACTGACAGTAATTTAAATATTTAATACACTCGTACATTAAAAATTTAATATATGTTTGTACTTTCAAATCTCACTCCACCATTGCATTAACAGTAACTGAATGCTATTGAAAATACACCAAAGAGTTCTGAATGTACAAGAAAACCAATTTTAATAGCATGTCTTCCATGAAGAATTAAGAAAAAGAAGGGTCAAAGATTAGGTTAGAAAAACCTGTGCAACACCTGAAAACACAAAATAAATCTCACATACTTTCAGGAGTGAAATTGAAAAAAGATCACGAAAAATCATTTTGAATGGATATGAAGATGTTCTTGTTGACGGATTGTTGCTCTCTAAGGAGAGTTCCAAACCTGGACCACCCCGCCGGCCTTCATTTATCTCAATTAGCCAAATCCTAGTATCCCATCACCCTCAGATCTCTAGCCCTGAACCTTTTACTGGGATTGTCATGCCTTGCAGAGCTGCAGACTTCCCTTTGAACCATGTCACATGACAAACACGCTCCAGCAGACAAAGGGCTCTTGGTGCCAAACCGACATTCATGTTGTCTTGCCATCAAGCCCACCAACAAAACGATGTTTGCCATAGCTGCCAATCAGACGCAGGCATTCAGACTGCTACACACAAAATCGCACCACACTATTTCAGCCCAACCGGAACCCACACATACAGCACTGGAGAGACCTCGGCCAGCCGCAATACCTGCTCAGGGAGGCTGGTGCGTACGTGTTGGAAAACCTCAGGCAGGCGCTTGGTATTCCGTCTCACACTGCAGGAAGCTGAGGGCTGGTAACGAGCGGCTCCCGTCTCCTGGGAACTCCTCTGACGTGTCACAGTTCACCTTCAAGCCACCCGGCCGACTGGAGACTCTCGCAGGCTGAGATCAGGGAGGCGCACCTCTCTTGCTGTGGTTGGGTTTCCTAGGCGATTTACCAAATTACACGTGGCACTTTGCTCTAATCACATGCTGTGTCCTCATCTTAACGGATCATTTGTAAATATTCTCCAGGTGTCACAAAAACCAAAAAACCACATATTTTAAAATAATGAACTTCACATGGTAGTTGAAGGATATGGTACTTATTTGCTTGTCATATGTTTTGGGTTTTTATGTTTGATATATTATACTTGATAAACTTTGTATTCACCATCAAATAGTCATTACTTTCTAAAAATTCTTAACTAAACAATGGGGAGTATCAATTACGCATAAGAACTACAATTAGAATTTAAACAGCTCTCAAAAAAAAACTGCTAATGAAGAGATCACTTTGTTTTGAAGAGAGCTTCATAGAAATGCAACAGGCCATTTTTAAATATTCCGTTAATAAATAACAGCAAGAGCACTACTGTCTTAAGCTGTATGGATAAAAAAAATGTAGCACAACATGTTCAGAAAAGTTATCTCAAAATTTAGGCCCTACATTGAGCTAGCTGTCTTCCTAGCCTGGCACTAAATCAAAGTGTGTGTAACTGACTCGGTTCAGACACTTCTTCTCAGATGTACCCAAAGTGCTTTCAGCCTAATGTGCCACAATCCAACGCACAGGTCATAAAAACACCCTCTCCTCTAGCCTCCGTCCTCCACATTTCCCATCTGTGAGGGGCGGCTGGATTAAAGGGCCTCAGTGCCGTCTGTTTGTCACACAAATAACTCTGGCAGCTAATGGCTGCCTCTTCATAAATCTCCGGGGCTCTGAATGAGAGTGTTGGCCTTGATCAGCCACATCCTCTGCGCTTGGAGCTGGCTCGACCTCTGCCGGGGACCCTTTTGAAGTCCCCCCCTTTTTGTCTGATGTTGCCCTTCACTGGCCGTGCAGACATTTCTTCCATTCTCCTGCCGGGGACTGTCGACCGGGGCGGCGCCCACTTGCCCCAACTGTGCCACCAGCAGGTCTTTTTGACGCCAACTTTCAAAGAGAGCCAGAAGCGCGCGGCAGAGTTGACACGGCCGGGTGAGCTTTTTGCACATCTCGAAGGGAAACTTTAAGGCTGTGACCAGAGGTGATTTGGGCCCAGGCTGCTAATCCTGAAATACGTCGGTGTTTCAGGGGAATGCATCCCTGCTGAAGCCAGTTTCCCTCCTGCTTCCTCTGTGGTGTTTATTTAAGGCCGTTGATTAGGACTGGCTGGTTACCGCGGAGCATGCAGAGGGCCGAGCGATTATCCGTGCGAGTCTGTGGCGCTGGTAAATACGCTTACCTCCGTCCTCTCAGCTGTAAGCTCTTAGAGTGGCACCAAGAACTGAGCAGGCCCCAAGCCCAGCCTGGTTGCACTCCTCCATCTTGATGTTCACAGAGATGCAGGTCCATGTGTTCCAGATAACACTGAGACACTGCAAAGGAGCTAAGCATCATTATGATTCTGAATGGTCAGGTTCCTCTTACTCTCTGTAGTAAACAAGGACTTTGGTATTGCACAAGTATGTACATTAAACTGGACCAGATCCACAATGTTGAGCACAATTCTTTTAAATCCATAGGGTTCTGCAGAAAGACAGCAGTAAACACATGCCACTTGTTCAGAGGATGTAAAGCAGATGTCTGTGTAAATCCAAGACAGGCAAACAATAATGTGGACCCTTTGCTACTACCTATGTGGTTCATCTTGTGCCAGCTGAAGGTTTTGATTTAAGGGCAAGGTGCTCTACAGTAACGACATGTGACACAGAAGACCCAAAGCAGGGTCTCTCGTCACAGCTTCACTAACAAGTTCACGCATTTACCTCAATTTCCAGCGTAACGCCTTTGAAGTGAAGACAGACGCTGACTTGCATGTCCTGCTGAACAATTTACAACGCAACACACTCCAGACACACATTGGGTTGAGAAGAAAAAAACACCATTTTTTCCATTTATATTTATAGATTTATATATGTTTACCAACATACAATATACCAGTCAGTGGAGTAGGTTTCATTTGAGTTTTAGAGAGACATATAACATGTTATGGATTATATGATTAACTAGCATGGATGGATATTTGGGGGGACAAATCGTGCCTCTCCCAGGATTTGGGGGGGGCGTGTTTTGATTATGTTATAATTATTACTACCTAAAGTGTAAAGAGCCTCCTCTGTTGGGTTGATATATATAAATGTCCTCAGCCAAGCAAATAAGAATATTAGTACCTACAATTTCATGTAGGTTTGTTCTTAAATTTAAATGGAAAAAGACTAAGAACGCAAAATGACCACCTACTTCTGTTATTTAATATTTATACATGTTAATTAAGTATATAAATGTTTATTATAAATATTGTACTTAACAGATGTAAACCATGTTTAAAATATTTTAAATAGAATAAACATAAAATATTCAAAAGTACTTCTAAACATAAAACCTAACAAACTAGAAAAAAGCACAACAGAAATCTAATACGTGGGATCTAGAGAAAACTCGGCATGCAGTATGGTTTACATATGAAACTGTTTGAGCATATTTTAATTCAATAAAAGTAAGTACAGCATCTCCTTGACAGCTTTGAATTCATGTCTTTAACTAGCATCATACACTGATTGCCAATTGAATTACAGCTGGAATGATAAACAAGCATTACAATGAACAATATCAGACTTGTACACAGAGTAAACTCAGGGCAAAAACAAACATTTGGACTGGAATTAAGGAGCATCTGCAGTCTTGAACTGTGTTAATTACTGTGCGCAATTACTGTGTGTTTGAAGTGTTTCAGGAACTCTCGGGGAGATGCAAGCGGAACTGTTCCTTGTTGACTTCATGCTCATGGATGTGGTGTAAACACAGGGATGGTGATGGATGAAAATGCATCCCCGATCACAGTCACGCCAAAGGCGTAAAAGCGTACAGTCCGAGGTGGAAACGCTTCCTGAGAGTTGAGAGCAGAGGGGCGTCAAACACCCTGCGGCTGTGGACAGCGATGGGAAGTAATCCTTCAGCACTTTGAAAAACCAAAACATCTTCCCCTTCTCCAAGCGTGCAAGTGCCACGTTGAGGAGGTAGGGCTCAGCTGGCTGCAGGAACCCTTCCCCGTGTCACGCTTCATCTCATAACTTTTCCGATAACAACAATTTGTTCAGGTTCCTCTTTTCAAATATTGCTCACATACAGAAAAACGTGGTGCTGGAGGATTTAGGGGGCATACCATGCCACAGTGTTGGAGACAGTTCCTACTTCAATGGTATGTTCTCCCTTTTGACCGTTAGCCAAGTGGCTCTGAGAACTGGCGCTGAATCACCACAAACAATGTCTTGAGGTTCCCGTCACATAATGGAATGAGGGCCTTTTCCCCAAGAGTGTCTGTCCCTAGTGAGCAAACCACCCCCAGGGGAGTTACAGCTAGACTGAATTAGACCAGCCTTTGTAAATAAAAGGGTAAACAAACCAGCTGTTTATCTCATAGGAACTGTGAGTGCATTAAAAGGAATTACTGGACTGTTAAATAAAAACACTTACACACTACATTGAGCTTTCGGTTAAGCTGATCTCCTTACACGTATAAACAGCTATTTATCCTCTCCTTTTAAGAAACAATTTCAGTTATTTCTTTCATCACCACAAAAGGATGAAGGCAAAAGCTGCCTGTACAGTATGTTCACTTATTTCAAGCCTTAGAAACTTGAAGTTTGGTCAGGTACCATTGAGCTGAAAGCTGCCTGTTTCAGATGTAAGACCACCGCCAGTAGATTTGAAAGACCTTTGGTCTCATTTAGTTGAGTTTATTATGAAACCTCACAATAGGACTGCTGTGCTCTCTCTTCTGTAGTACGGATATTAAACCATCAGAAAAAAGTGGGACGTGCTGGTTACTACTGTGACCTAAGATATGGTATTTTTAAAGGATTCCTTGCTGAAGCGCGTGGCACAGCCCCAGAGCCCCTGCCATGCTACCAGCTTCTTGACTTGGCCCTTCAGAAACGTGCTCATGCTCTGCTGCCTGGCAAAGAAAAATATGCTGAAAGCCAGAAGATGGAATGACAGCAAGAGGGGAAAAAAAACTGAATCCCCAGAGGCTGATCACTTGTCATCAGAGAGAGGACTGAAGGTCCAAGCAGTAACTGGATCTACAAACAGAGAGCTGTGAAGGCTACTGACAGAGGTGCTAGTTGGACGGTTGGGCTCGCTCCAGGAGGACAGGGCTTAGCCGAACTTCAGCAACCCCTCCACAGCCACATGGAACCAGACACATGGCACACCAGCCACAACTCAAGGGAAAAATCTGGCACATTGTCTGTGGCCTCTGGTCGATTTGATAAACCAGCAAATGGTTAAACTGAGTTTACTTCCTCCGAATCACTGCAAACTATTCAGCCGGCCTTTTCGCAAAGCTGCAGAACAATGCAGCATTATAATCAGAATCTGATAACGCCGCAGTGCTCGCGAAGAAAACTGTGCAACTTTGGGGTTTACATACTAGATTGTTAAAATCTGAGGTTTTATTCTCTAGCCTATTGTTGTAGCACAATTATGGGAATCATGTGTTTTAAAATGTCACAACTTAAAGGAAAAAATGTAATACTAATAAAAAAAACGTACCAGACAGATAATATTTCAAAATGTGCTTTTTTCCATGATGACAATTCCCTCACATGTAAAATCTAGTGTAGTTGGAAAACCTTACTCCTCAACATGAACTGCCTTCACCTCCCTGACACGCTCAGCATAACGCTTCTGCCATAGCTGCAGTTTTGCAGAGATGGGTGCCAAGGCCTGGGTGCCAAGCTGTCATCTCTACACTTGAGCACATCACAAACACCTTCCACGTTTTCCACTGCCTCAAAGCTTCTAACTAGCTGTTGGTTTGTGGAAATTTCATCCAGGAAGTATGGAAATGAACACCCACAACCTGTGACGTCATTTAACAGAGCATGCTGGCTGATGGGGAGACCGTTCTTGCTAATGGGCAATTGTTGAAATGGCAATGGTCAGAAGCAGGACTCTGCCACTGACCACTGGCCATAGGTCAGACTGCACTAGTGTACACTCTGCCAAAGTGGCTAAGAGGAGCTTTGGAATACAGAAAAATGCTAGTGAAGAAGACTGATGGAAGGAGCTACATCATATATCCTTCTCACAGTGTCCAATCACTTAGCTACACTTTACTGTAATTGTAGAACTGACATGGGTGATGTCCCCTGTCACCATCCCCAACTCCCATCAGAGACACACACATGCACATACAGAGCCTCTGTCTATTTTTCTTACGTCAACATGCATACTTCAGGGCTCCTCTGAGTGTTTGTGTAACGTTGGGCATGAGTGATTGCCCAACCTGTCTGTTAAGTGCATAGAGCTGACACACTGCCCTGCGTTGAGGAGAGGCACTCATGCTCAAAGCATCCTTCTGTTTTCCACCTGCTGTACCCCTTCTTTTTCATGATCTATGTCTCTGTCAAAAGTAAAAGAAAAAACTGCACACTGCTGCAGAAAAATGCTCTATAGCATGGCCAAAGTATAACTGTACACTTCATACAATGCAGTGTTCTTTAAGGCCAAATGTGTGAATGGTGTGTGTGTGATGAGAAGTGCCCAAGAAAGAAGATATTTTTTCAAGTCCTTACACTGTCAGTCTTTGGCTGAGATATGTTATGATTTACATTCATAGATCCAAATGTAAAACTGTGCTCCGCTGTGATTTTGTTTATCCAGCCAAACTGCTCCAGTCACGATTTCTGCACATTAAAACATTACCAAGTAAATATGTTTCACAAGGCGTGAAATACTGCACGACCGTGCTTTTGGTAAATTGTTTTTGGGAAAACGCCACCGAAGCGCAGATGTCAACGGCAATTACGTTGGCTGTATAATATTGAGGACACGCAAACTCTCTGCAGTGGAGATTCTTAGAAGGTTAACTGGTTGAAAATGGACTACAGCAACACACGGCAAGTTTCTCAAGAAAGCATAACGGGGCGATGGCAGTGACGCTATTGGTCAGCTATTTTATAGAACCTTTAGATTTGCTTAATTAGCGATAATAATGCTGATGTACTGTCTGCTGCGGTGCGTGTTCTGCAGGAGTACGGTATGTCCGACACCGGCCTGTCCTCCTAATCACACGCATCTGACTACACTTACTTTCTGTCATTGTTAGACTTGCCAACCGTCTGTTAATGTATTCGCCACGTTCATTTTCCTGCAGGATTCGTGCCACACGCCAACGCCCCCCCCCCAAAAAAAAAAAAAAAAATTCTCATACAAATCTTTTTATACTCTGTCCAATACCACAAAATTCACTCCTTTTCTGTCGTGGGTTTGTAATCAGCAAAACCTTTTATCAATTTGAGACCATCGGGGGGAAAAAAAAAAACAGTGCTTCATAATTGCTTCCTGTTCCTCAAATGGTATTGTGAAATGTTTTCTCTGTTTCAAATTCTGCGCGGCCGCGTTTATTTATATATTTATTTATTTATTTATTTATTTAGCCCCACGCCACGAGTCTCCGTGCCCTGCATGCTCGGAGTGCCGTCCGCGCAAGTGTGGCGTGGATCCCACGGTGCACCGCTGGTTTGCATTATGCACGCCGCCGGGCTCAATGTGGGTGGAAATTCTGCGGTTGGCGACCCTTTCGTTAACACGTACGAATTGTTGTGACACGGGCTGCACACGGAACAGGGCACCAGCTAGGTTAGGGGAGCAGATTTCAGTGGTGAAATCAATGAAAAACTGCAGAAAGTAAACAAACAGCTAATTACGTGAGTCTCGTAAACGTGACAGAGGTGCCTCTCCATGTCAAACGCGACACTGAGGCATTGAACTGCAAAATAAAACTTACAACCTGCCAATTTTTTAACAACTGTAAGTTTTTGGACAAAAGTGTCAGTTTAGCAATGAAAATAACCGCGCACAGGAACGTGGGATGAGGATGTCAGACTGCTCGATTTATTCCTGTGCTGAAGAACGCTCCCCTACTAGCTCATGACTTCCTGTCACCTGCCCGTTTCCCCATCAGCCAGGTGTGTGGAAACGTGCTGGCTGGAGCAGTGTAGAAAAGGTCTGGAAAAAGAGGTAAGCTTTGAATGCTGTCAAGAAAATGTTTAATACCCTCTGTCCCTCCTGCAAATCACAGAAAAGTAACCAAGGTTATATGTGACACTCAACAGGTTCAAATTTCGGGCCCGGCTGCCAGGTGTGTCCTTGAGTGAGACACTTAGCGCTAGCTCCCCAGGTGCCACATGTGGCTGCCCCCTGCTCTCCCTAGAGGGATGGGTCAAATGCAGAGAACAGATTTTGTGACATTTTTGTGCAACATGTATATGTGCTCAATGATAATAAAACCCGATTTAAAAAAAGACTCAGAAAACAACATTAAACAAGAAAATTTATAAATTAGGCTTAGGGAAGGAATGCAGTAGTAATTTAGGCCAAGGATGATAAATATATGTAGGTCTAAACTAGCTGTTGAGAACATGTAAGATGTCTGAGAATTGCCATCACAATGCACATCATCAGTGCAACAGCGGCGGCCTTTGTGGTATTCAAACCCATATAAACTACAACCTTCACATTAACTCGCTCACCTAACAACCTTTTTTTTGGGGGAAAAAGGGCCGGCTGCTGGATAAAAGCATTAATTATAGACAGACACAGATTGTAGATGATCAGTGTTTTTCTACAAGACGGCCTATGCTGCCAAAGCGGTAAATCCTTGCACATCAGAACAGTAAAGCCTTACCTTTTCTGGTTGTTCTTTACTTGTCTCTCAGTTCAGGGTTCCCCCAATGTAACCAATCTTTGAAAAATCGTGGCAGCTGTGACAAATCTGTACAATGATCGAAAATGTCCTTTTCCCAGAAGACTCCCTGATTCGCAGTTTTACATTTTTTATGGTCTTTTATAATTTAGTTTTAACAGTTTTTTGGGGGGGGGGACAAAAAACATTTGTAAGACGTTTATTTGCTACCTGGTAACCAAATAGATAAATCTCATGAGAAAAATTTTGCACAATTACTACCACTGAAAGGAATACAAAATGTTTAAATATCATTAAACATAAACAGAAAATAGTGGAGCACCATCATTTAGATGAAACTGAATAAAAGCACCCTAGAAAATGACAGATGAGGCCTTATAACTCAACTCAAACTGTCTCATCTCCGTCCCATTTTTATACACGTTAAATACGTAGCACAAATAGCGAACAAATCCATTTCACCAATTCCTTAGGTCGCAGTATGACCTGCTTCTTCCTTTGTCCCTAATATTGTGATGGGATATACCACACTAGCAGGGGTCATGACCTCCCACTGCTAGACTCCTCAGCACCTGCAAAGAGTTAATTCTCTAATACAACAATTAAAGATCAAAGCAGAAGGATTCAGATATATTCTGTTCAGCCCTTGGTGGTCTGGGGAAAAGGACGCTGCACATGACTGTATTAGTTTTGTTAAGTGCCACACAAGCCACATGTTGTCCCGGGCCTTCTTTGCCTCTCCCCCCGATAATTCCAAAGGGACCATTAAAACCATAAACATCACACATAACTGCAACTGTTTACGGCAAGTGCTTACATAAACACTTCATAAACTATATAATAACAAACATAAGATTTTGGGGAGGGGGGTGCATTTATAAGACAGATTTCTAATGGTTTGACAAGTGTGAATAATGAGCCAAGAGGAGGCAGAGTTCCACCCACTGCTGTCGTTCACAGTCTGGATGGCACTGGCTCTGAGCTGCCCGGCTAAGATCAAGGTGGGTCACAACTCTGCAAGGGGTCTCCTACTGATGTTAGGTGCAGAACACAGGCAGAATGCACCCTTTCCTCCTCCATTGTGCTCTTGGGCTTGTGCTGTGAACATCTTGAGAAAGTCTAAGGTTTATAAGTACACCCCACATGAACCGAGTGGACCGTCCAAGTCAGTGTTGAGTTCCAACTGACACCCCTCATGCAGCCAAGTTATGGCCAGAGGTGCTGCTTCACACAACCCAGTAAGGGGGATCCTTATGTCTGGGGAAACCAAGCATCTCCATATGGTTCTGCCTGGGGCTGAGCCCCAGAGAGATCTCCTCTTCCAAATGCTGACTCAACCATGGGGCACATTAGTTCTGACTCTCAAGACAAGCTCTGCCAATAAGCAAAGTTATGCTTCGCTTGAAGTGTCTCAATGGTTTTTCAAGGGTAAAACCTTGCATTTAAATATGGTAGTAATCAAGAGCTCAATTTCTAGTCAATGAAGTGTATGTCCTCTAGAAGGGTGGATGTAAGACTGGAATTGTGGAATCACACGCCCTCCTCCCACAGTATCCAGTCATACTGAGATGGAGAGCAGACACAAAGGTGTAGACATCCATGCTGTTGAACCGTAGTCTTTAATAAAACGCCCTTCATACAAAACTATATGTACATTCAAACCATTTGTACAAGGTCAGGAAACACTGCGGTTTGAGAAAAAAATCTCAGTCTTTCTTTTTTATGTTTTAAATACAATGGCATTCCATCAGTCACCTAACCCACAGTACAGGATAACCATAATGAAGGGTAGTTAAGATAAAAGAAAGTTAAACTGGAGTTTGTGGAGCAGTGATTCCAGTTCAGGGAGTGGGTACACTGCCATTTCAGACACTTGCCAGGCAAAAGCAGGCTGTGTGTACTCTTTAGACTTCTTCAGTCTCCGGTTGTCGAACACTCAGCTTGACTGAAAATATTCACCTTAACATACAGGCAGCCAAACACTGAGCAATTTCCAAGACAATAAGATTAATCAAACTCAAAGTGGAGGAAATTAATCTTGCCTTAACATACTGCACATACTTCAACAAAATGCAATGCCTTCATTTCCTTGATGTGGTAATCTACAGTGTTTTATAGTAGCACAGTTCAGCCCTGCACATTTAAATTATATATATATTTTTTAAACAAGCATATACAGCGACCAGGGAAGGATGAAAGTAAAAACAACACACAGGACTGTTTTGTAATTTAAATGACTGGAAACTTCAAGCTGATTAACTGTAATTAACTCTATATATGGTTGGTATGGATAACTTGGTTCACAGTATATATGGTTTTTTTTTTAATTATTATTATTTAATGTTTGGTCAACAGTTAAAAGATTAGGTACCGCACTCACATTGCCTGTTAGATGTAAACACAGTTTACTAGTGTGAGTAAAAGCTAGGAAACCGAACAGCGGGTGCTGGAAAGTGATTGCAACGTTGTGGTGAAAACAGGCCTGGCAAGTGGTATGCTGGCACAAAGGCTCTTTTTCCTGGGGGGGGGGGGGGCGGGGGGGGGGGGGGGGGGGGGGGGGGGGGGGGGGGGGGGGGGGGGGGGGGGGGGGGGGG
>JABJVR010002862.1:6268-16709 GCA_025773905.1 Chitala chitala | reverse complement strand
ACGGGGATGCCGGCCAGGTCGCAGGCAAACAAAACAGAGGGGACGGGGATGCCGGCCAGGTCGCAGGCAAACAAAACAGAGGGGAACAGGGCACTTCTTTAACATGTATAACTTATTCTGATGGATGTAGTGTACATATTAAAAGATGCCACAAAGCTCTATCAACAAATTACAACTGCCACAGCACGTCTTGTCTTTCTGAGAAGTCAAATCATTCATTTTAATATATGAATAATAAACTAGTTTTAAATGAACTGCTGTACAAATGGTTTTAAGAAGCCTTTTCAGACTTCATAAGAAACATGTGTACATTTCGGGGTGGGCATGTGTGGCGTCTTCCACCTGTCTGCCGTTGGGTAGAGTTAAGTGCTCCGCCTTATCTGGGTCACTGTGGAGAAGGTTCGCCATGTAGTCATCTGCCGAGAGCTCCAACTCCTCGTGACTCACCCTGCCCAGAAAATCCACTGGGAACGCCATCTCTACAAAACACATGACAGTCACACTCACAATTACCACAACCACAACTACAACTAGTACAACCACAAACTGCTAGACAACTTTGCCAACATAACTGTAACATTTTGCTATAGGGCTGCTGGTGTTCATATTGTTTGCTAACCCCTCTCTAAACTCTCTCCTTGTGCATGTGTGTACCCGGTGCCTGCCTGGGCACCATCTGAACGGGACACCTTCGTAGGGAGGCTGACTCCTAATGTATCCCCTTGGATGAAGCTTCGCCCAAGGGACACCAAAGGCCATTGAGAGTTACTTCAACACCAGGAGCAAAGGAGGACTAAATTGTGTTATTTATACCATATTACTAGTAACAATCAAAGTCTCAATAGGTACCACTATATTCTGTAATGTTAGCATGCCCAGGAGGGGCTGGGCAGCCAGTCAACCTTGGGCCCTCCATACTGTCGAGTTTTTGGCTCCTCTCCTCCGTCATTGTCTGGCTTTATTTGTAATAATTCATACAGTTCCTTCTTCAATATCTGCAATTTCTTGTGTTAAGCGCTTTGAGGCACATAGTTGTGAAAGGTGCTATATAAAAATAAATTTAATATTTGCTGAAAGGCCAAGTTTGAATATGTCCAAATGCATCGCAAAAGGAACAGCTGTGTTTAATACAGCTGGTTAGTGATGCAGGCTGCCAGGAGACTGATTTGCTGTAGAAGGCTTCCTTATACATATTTAACTAAACCGTCACGTTTAATGTCCACAATTTATGTAATTTCCTAGAACACTGAAAGTACTTTGAGTTGTTGATTTCGTGCTAACGAACATATGGCAATAATAAAACTCACTGTTGGCCAAATAAAGCATTTTCACCAAATAAAAAATAATTATGCTCAGTTAAAATGGAAAAAAGTCACACTTTGACCAGGTATTTATTATAAATACCTGAATTAGCGAAAAGGCACAAACCACATTCAAAATTGTATTAGATGTAGTTACAGCTAACAAAAAAATAATAATTACACACAAAAAGGTCTGTGTTTCAGTCTGGGAAAGTAACAAGGAATGAGTGATACAGGTGACATGTACCCAGGAGCTTTGGAAGAGAGCCCAGAGTGGGACGGGGGTGCACAACAGGCTGCCGATTATAGAGTTTTACTTTGCCAGGGCTAGGTGACTTTTTAATCATGGAGCCAGTATTTCTGGCTACTCCCGAGAACACAGAGCAACAGTTCATGTGAACAGAGAAGCATACAACAATCACTTGTTCATTTTTAATCCCAGACAACATATAGAAATGCACATTAAAAGGTTTAAGATAATCATCTATCCAACTGACTACTTAAAATGTGTTCCATATGTTAACAGATTTTACCCAGAATTCATCTTGAGATAGGCTAGCATTACTTGTATCCTGAAGAGACAACTGTCTCCTTTTTTTCCCAAAACAATCTTTCGCCGAGATCAAAAGACTTCTGTTCCCGTTTGCCATGAGAGGCTTTAGGAAAGGAATTCGTGTGTTCAGCTTTTCTCAATATTTGGCCATTTTCTATAAATCTTTTCCTCATGTTAAAATACCATATTTCCCCCATGTTTCTCCTGAAGACTATAAACACTTAAAATGCCAATGGCATGCTGCAATCCACAAACCAAGACAACATGGGATCAGCGTCACTTGGAAAAATAAAAACTGACTAATAAATATTTCTGTGGCTTTCTCTAATAAACCTATTCAGCCATCAGGAAATTAAGTATACAGAAAAATGGTATAAATAAATAAATAAATAAATAAATAAATAAATAAACTGTGACCAATGCCCATTTATAAATTGTAAAACCATAAGGCTATCATAGTATTTACAAAGCACACTAAAAGATGTATATACACATTTCATAAACAGTTCCATTTGAATTCCCTGAAAATTTTGCTTTAAACAGCACATCTGATCTTTAAATTAGCTGATTGCTCAAATACAACACGACACAAGAAAATTAAATTTGACAATATCCAAGCTGGGTGTGTCAGTTACATTATATCAGTTACATGGTTCAGTAAATAAACAGGTTATTCAGCTCAAGAGAGCAGGCTACAAACCATGTGGCAGGGACGCAGTCACGGCTGTATACAGGCAGAACCTTGCAGGGCCCAGCAGCTATTTGGGGGAGTGTTATCCATGTGCAAGTTCATGCTTCCCATCAGAACGTTCAGCTGTCAGGCATAATCTATGTCACACAATCCACTCAGGCAAGAACATGGGGAAAACACGGACAGGACATGCTGAAGCAAGCAGGCTCGTCAACATTACTGCTCCTCGCCTCTGTATAACTGAAGACAAACTGGAACTTTACAGCTGACTCATTTTGCAATATTGCTCCTTAATTTTAAAGAGAACTACAGAACATTTTAGTGCCTGCCATTTGGAACACGGCGGGGAGGAGGAAGTCAGTGGGTCTGAATTAGGTTTTATGTCAAGATAATAAAATATAGGATGTTAAAGCAAACTGACTCCTGCTTGCCTGTCCACTTAAACACTAACAGCCTAATACCATTTTTGGTGTTATCAAAAAGTTACTTTCCACACTTAAAGTATTAGTATGCATTCCATTAACAAAGGCCCTGTACTTTACATTTCAAAGTAATGAATTGATAGCACTAGCATACATCTGTGTTTAATTTGCACAGAAACTAAAATTTGCCCCCTGCAAATGGGCAGATTGTTTCCAGCATCAACATTCCCCACATACATTATTTATCAGTCCCTCCATCCCCCCCAGAGCATTTCACACTCCACATCATGACATTTATGTTAAAACACGGGTTTTCTTCCCAGATTTTCTGGTTTCCAAATATTGTTTCCCCGAGAGAATCTATTGCTTTGGAAATACTATTCTGCAATGGTAAAAATCAGATTTAGATTCAAACTTTATTGTCATTAATTTTTACGTCACAAGTACACATATGAATGAAATTACATTTGCATTGCTCGCAAGGTAGAGGAGAGGTAGAATAAGTAATGAAAACAGAATGGACTAAATAGAATGAAAATAAATAAAATATGAATAGCATTACAGTGCACATAACTTAGAAGTTCAAAATGAAAATACTGTACATGTGCTCTGTGAATATCACTAACAAGACTAAAATAATTTCTATACAGACATACCAGTGAATGATATATATTGCACTTAGTGCAATACAAAGGCAATTTCATATTGTTATTATAACAAGACTATATATGCATTATAGCATTCCACAGGGATTGAGTTGTAAAATGCTCGAGGGGAATTGTTTCAAAGAGTCAAAAAGACATGTCCACAGAGAAAAACAACAAAAAGACAGGTCCACAAAGAAAAAAAAAAAAAAAAACACAACAAAAATACATAAAAATGCACATTAAAAAACATCACTAAATATGAATGACTTGTAACTTTTTGTGTAATTTCCCTTCATAATTGTGCCTCCTAAAACTAATTAACAATGTGTTGCACATTTAATTGGGCGTGCGGACTAAGGGTTCGTAAGAAAACTCATTAAAGCAAACAAAGGTCTTGGATTAGCTTCTAGCACCTGTCTTGCAGTACTTTATTACGTTTGAACCGCAAACACGGCCACAAGGTTATGTCCACCCCCACTTTACGGACAGCTCACTTGTGTACCCAACTTTCCTGATGTTCCAGAGGACACCAGCAAACAGATGTTTTAAAGGAAGGGCCTATGGCGAATCCAAAAGCAGTCCATGCCAACATTTTCAAGTCCTCCTCCACAGCCCAGGGCTTGGTGTTCACCACTAGTGAGGAAGGCACCTGGCCTTTCCAAACATTATCCCTCCTTGACCCATTTTCAACCAGCGCTGCATCCATCCCTAACATTTATCATCCAAATCATCAGCCGACTACGTCTGCAGCCAACAGCTAGACCCACATCGCCAGACAGAACATCATTCGCAAGAGTGTTTTAGGCCTATGGTTTAGTAGGCAGTATGATCCCAATACACAACTAACATACACTGAATTGTTCAGTGGCTGGATTTCTACGCTTAATAAATACGAAGGACCAATTTCCTCTGGGCTGCCAATATCAATCAACACTCTAGTATAACCTCACCTCCTGATGGTCCCCACCTTCTACTGAAGAGATGTAAGAGTGGCACAGAAGAACTAGTAAGAATAATCTTTCATTATCAACTGTAAAATCTATTTAAACCAATAGCTCTGGAACTCATTTGTTCTGTGTGGATCTCTGTCACAGATTTAGTTTACCACACACACCTAACATGTTTTAAATAACCACAAGTAATGCCAGGAATGAAGGAGAGAAAAGGTTATGTGCACAGCACCGCCCCTCACTGGGGGGATGGAGACACAGAAACCCAGGTAGTAGTTGCTGAGTACACAGTTCTCTGTCACTTACACCCATTTTCTTTACAAATCGTTTCCTCCAACACAGCATTATGGGGAAAACCCCCCAGCATGGTCTGTACCCCCCCACACAGATAGTGGCCATACTATTTAGGTCATGCGATACAACAATTATTTGCCCGATTCCCACATTTCCGCTGGACAGAAGGCCAAAGACTCGAGGACATGCCACATCCTCCAACAACTGAGGTGTAAGCAGGTCATTCAGGCTGCAAAACGACATTTTTTTCGACTTCTGTGGGACAGTACCAAAAATGCACACACGGTAATAGATCCACCATGACAGCTGGAACCAATGGCCAAAGGGAGAAGGAAAACAGTAAAGCAATTTCCAAGCAGCAACATGTCAAGATGACGAAGCTGCAATATGTTTGGAAACGGAAAGATCTTCATTTTGCATAGTATCCGTGCACCACCATTACCTTGGCGTGCCTCTGCACTGCTGCCGCCACCCCTGCTGCACATAAACCCCCCAGGCTCCAATGTCGAGCAGCATTAGCAGTCAAACGGAAACCGTGCTAGGTGTCCACAGCCGAACCCGCCTCCTGCTACGATCCCAGGGTCAAGAGCTCTCGCTGCTGAATTAGCTGTGGGGCTTTCTGAGACCCAGCCCAAAACACCAGCCAGCAGCTCAACCAACAAACCCAGAGCCGGCTTCTCCTCCCTGAGCGTCTCCTTCCTTTGCAGAAGCCTGTGAAGGAGCAAACGTTCCCCCAAGCAGAGTCTTTCAGCTCTCCCGCAGCTGCAGCCATTTTAGGCTGCTGCTCTTTCTTATATCCCATCTTCAGATCACCGTGTGAACATGCTCCTGTGCGCTCAGGTAGTGCTATGGTGAAGCCCATTTCGAGATTCCATACAGGTCCACCTTATGCTTTCTGCTGTTTTCTTGTTTCAACTGAGAGTGCTTACAAATTAAACTTGTGACAGCACCGAGTGGCCTGGGTCACTATTTTAAAACTCAGGCGGAGCCAGGGGTCCTGCATACATCACCATCAGGAGGGAGAAACACTCCACCTTTACCAGAAACATCTACTGCGGTGACAGGGAAAAAAAAAAAATCTCACTATCCATCCATCTGCGTTACTGCCTTATACAGTACAGCGTGGCGAGAAACCTGGCTAATCCCTAAATAAACAGTGATTCGTTTCTATAAAGACTACTAATTTAAAGATCTCACATGTGCGTCCCCTAAATCTGTGTTCAGACCAATCAATCCAATCTGATATAATGTAATACCATTCACCACACAGGAGGTAACTTTAATTCAGTTTAAACAAACGCGTAAGAGTCAGGTGATCAAAGCACAAGTTATCACATGATCGTAAATTAAACACAAATATGACAATATACTAATTGACTGTATCTTATTCAAAAGTTTGAGTTAATTCCAATTAAAGTGCATCATACTATTACGATGACATACCACTTACCCTGTAAATGTATTTAAGAAAGCAGGACATGCGACACTTGCAGTATTTTACTCTCCTGAGGAAGCACATTTCCAGTGAACGCCTGAATTTCAACCCGTCTGCGACGTCAACAGCAAGTTCTTTAAAATATATTTAATGGGTTAAACACTTCTGACAATCTCCGTTTTGTGATCTACTGGATTCTGCCAGTCATCGCTAATCCAGCCTGTTGGTGATGCCTCCCCAGCCATCGGCCCTTTCGCGATGTAACATTCACAGCGCAATTCATAACAAGACTGCAAACATCTTTAAAATCTGACTTTTAGTCTCAGCGTTTTGAAGCAACCAACAACTCACCTCCCGGCTGGTAAAGAGCAGAATGTTGTCTTTGTTTTTTTTCCCGAAAATGGTGTTATTTATTGAATTTTAAAATCCGTACAGCCCTGCGATGTGCGCGTCGCTCTCCCGTACTCCGTCTGACGCACGCTTGCAGGGAATTGCTCGTAAGCAGCCGGAGGAAGGCAAAGCTCTAAATCGCGTTATGTAACACACATTCCCCAGCATAGAATGCACTTTGCACATTATTTGCGACACACTTTTATAGTGGCATGGGTGTCGTTATGAACATCAGGTAGAAGAAAAAAAAAACTATCGACCACTAACACAGGAAAAAAGCAAAACACGCTTAGCTACAGATACGGCCTGAAATGTTTAGTAACCAATCAGCTTCTCCGTAAGTATTCGGACTTTTACACATTGGAGTAGTCTATAAGTTAATGTTCAGTAAAATTGTCATATTCTGAAATGTCGTGATTATTGAATAATAATAATAATAATAATAATAATAATAATAATTATTATTATTATTATTATTATTATTATTATTATTATTATTATCTGTATACATTCTCAGAACTTCTGTTTTACGAACAGTGGCTTTCGCCGACAATTCTAAAACAACTATGGGTTCAACAAATAATATAGGCGTAAATAATGTTAATATTTAAACTTTAAGACCAAATCTGGTGTACAAAATAAAAAGAAAACAGCACAATTGACGTGTTTCCACATTGAAAGTGATTCCATGGTACCGGTACTCTTCGTGTTTACCCGATTCGGGTGCATGCATTGAGTATTTACTGACCAGTCTCTCGGGTTTTTTCGTTCCTTTCAGGCCTTTTAAAGTGTGATTGTTCATGTTACAATATGTATCATCTGAAGAGCCAAAATTATACTTAACTGATAATACCTAATGGTTTTTTTTTCAAAGGCCATCATGTAACATTTGAATCACATCATTTCCAGTTCTAAACCACATTTCATAATTTTATTAACATATTACAAAATAAAGTGAATAATAACATATAGCACATATGGTTTATTTCAAATATTTGTCAGGGAATGTGCTGATTGTTGTACCCAGAGGCAGCCTGTATGTGTTCAGTTGTTGGTAAGGGTGAAGTAATTCATTTTATAAAATGAAATTTAATTTTACACTGGAACGCACTTTACAATGTAAGGGTGAGATTTTCTGTATCACTCTAGATGACACCATAGCTGAAGGATGTAAATTTTTGTTGGGCCAGTTTTAGGGTATGGCTGTTCAACGTCAGAAAGCTCAGGGGACACAAAGCAGGAGTCCCCTAGAACTCGAGACCACACCACTAATTTTCACATACGATACATCCATCCATCCAGTCTCTATACCACTTATCCAATTCAGGGTCGTGGGAAGCCTGGAGTCCATCCCAGGAAGCACAGGGCAGGTGACACCCTGGGCAGGGCGCCAACCCACCACAGGGCACACACATGCGCGCACACACACACCCAAGCACACGCTATGGGCAATTTGGAGACGCCAATCAACCTAATCTGCATGTCTTTGGACCATGGGAGGAAATCAGAGAACCTGGAGAAAATTCACCAAGCACAGGGAGAACATGCAAACTCCACGCACACAGACCCAGGTGGAAATCAAGCCCCGGGCCTGCAGGTGCAAGGCGACGGTACTAACCACACCACGTCACCGTGCCGCCACATATACAATACATGCATAACATATTATTTTTAATGGGTAATGTCAGATGCTTCTGACTTATGGTGCCCCAAATAGCGGAAATCACTGTATAAGGTGACTATTAAGAGGCATGTTGTTAAATATGTAAACTTCATGGTGGCGTTGAACATTGACTCTTTCTGTCACAACTGTTGTTTATTATTGAGCCCAGTGTATATTATATTATTGTTCTCACGTGTTTTTTACATTTATGTTTGACAGTTACTCGCCAGTGTCTAAATTTGTTTATTCAATTTGAGATGAAGGCTAAACGGAGTATTATTGTCTCCCTCTACAGGTTCGGATGTGTAAACGGGTGTTTGTATTGAAAATGTTTTTGGTAAGAATTAAAGTTTTTGTAGTTAGGCTATTTGTAATCTAAAAATAGAGGTGGAAACCGCAGGACAGATCCGCGGAGCAACGTCTCATGGTCCGCGGGTTACATTGCTACTTTGTAAAAACGTTACGTTATCTCTTCTGTTTATGGTTTGCCTTTGCTGTAATGACATAGATTTGCATTGTAAATAATAGTAAAATGATTTGCAAAAGGACATTGTTTGGAGTAATCTTTCTTTGATAAAAATACTGTGACACTGTTCAGTTTTGTTTTTGGTATAGTTTTCAAGCAGCTATAGTTTACAGCTATACATTAACCCGCTGGTTTCTCTAAAATACTATATTTTAGAATCCTGCTAATAAAATAGTTATTACATCCCTGAGCTGAAATTTGTTAATGCTTTTTTCCCGAATTTTATTTACAAGGTTGTTCTAAGGATATCATTTTAAAGCACCAAGACCATTAACGTATTATTTCCTTTAGCAAAGCACCCTGATGTTCAGCTGTGTCTGTGTTTTCAGGGTCCCTACTGTTAACACGTAATGACTTAACGAGGCAGTGTAACTGAAAATTGGTGGAGGGGATGTTTTATATTGTGCTTCCTCAGGACTGGAATCAGCCATCTGTATGAGCAATGCTATGTAAAGAATCACAAACCGTGTTTGTTTTGCCCCTTACGTCCAGTTTTAAGAACCAAAGTTGGGTTAGACTATGCCTACGTTTTTAACAGAAATTCATACTGCGTTGCATGTTATTTGTATGTCTGTTATTGAAATTCGATTTTATGTATTTTTCTTTAAAGCAACTGTAACCAAGTTTCGACCAATGTACCTGGCAAATACGGGAAATAAAAAGAGCTCAAGGGTCTCAGATCATAACCATTAATCCAGTAGTTATGTCTTGGTTCTTGATGCAGAGATCTTCTCTATCTCTATAGGCTGCTGAAATTGATCCCACTCAGTGAAGACACGTGCACAGCTCGCGTTTCTCACTTACTTAACAAAACCTCTTTAACTGAGCATTACAAAAGAACCTTAACATATTTACAGATTTTGAACATAACACTACAAAATACCCTAACCAAATAAAAAAAAAAAACATAAATCAAACTAAATCTGGCCAGAGCCATTTCAACAAATAACAGTTTTAGACACAGTCTTCTGAAATCCCAGCTCCGGTCGGCATGTTCACAGGCAGAGAACAGCACGTTTTACCTTCTGATATTTTATTTCTAAGAGCACCCAAAAAAATGCTGCCGTCACTATGATGATGACACACTGCGTAGGGAGTTACTTCCGCCTAGTGGTAGCCAACTTCCACAGCCTAGCGTGAATTCACCAAAATATAACCGCGATAACTGTCTAATTCCATCAAAGAAAATGTAGTAAAGTGTAGAATGTTTGGTCAGATTTCATGTTGTTGGGATATAAAAAAAAAAACTTAACGGAACATCTTACACCGGCAGCCTGCTGCTCTAACAAGGCAATAATAAAATACTAACATATTTTATTAACTGTAACTTAGCTGGTATTTTTGGACAGGGTTTGGATAGTGTAAATATCTACAAATATAACAAAAATGGGTTAATGTTATTGTTCACTTTGAATTCGCTTTACATTTCTAAAAATTTCTATATTTGTAAATATGTTCCTGTTACAATGGGGGGGGGGGGGGGGGTTAAAAAAACATGGTTAAGCCCAAAGGGCGATTTTTAAAAATAACCCGGAACAACCATTTAAAAACCCCCGGGTCGTTTACACA
>JABJVR010002861.1:6184-16710 GCA_025773905.1 Chitala chitala | reverse complement strand
TAGGAAAGAGAGTTATTGGTCCATGAATGAAATTTATTTTTTACAAATAATGTGAAGTAATTTCAATAGTACTATCTATAATAAATAAGCAAATATTTGATATGTGTTACCTGGTAATTGATATCCCTTGTTTCATCTGACCTTTTTGGTAGCGAATTTTTATGCTGCCTCTTATAGGATGCTGTGGGTAAACTGGGATTTATGGACAATTTCCAATTAGTCGAGTGGGATCACATGTTGAAATCAGGCCTCAGAAGAATACAAATTTTTTTATGTCTTGTTTTGTTCAAGGAACAATGACAAATTATTTTTAGGGCCATGAGATGGTTTATAACTATGACCTAATTTTTCTGAGTTATCACTGTACACTTCATATATTCACATTTGAAACCAATTATTTTAATTTAATTGATTCCTGAAGTTTACATTTTTACAGTACGAATCACGGTAAAGTGCAGCTCTTCTACATGGTTAAAGCAGTGACATAGAGACGTGGTCAATGCGTAGAAGTGTGGATTTGCGGAGAATTAATGTGTAAATGCAGTGAATTATATGCATTTAATAGAATTAAAGATCTTTTAATTAATATAATAATGCTACATTATTTGGACAAAATCCGCTTCTGAATCCCAAATTGATTGTACTCGAGTACAATAATAAGGTCTTCATATGCCTAATGGAAACTCTGATAATGAGTGAATTTTTTAGTCATAGTTAACGGGAATTAAATTAAATTTTTTTTTTTTTTAAGAATGTAGAAGAACATTAGGCTTTTAAACATAAACATGGGAAAATGTGGCAAACACTGGACAGATGGTTGACATGGCAGCTGTGGGGTTGAAGACCGACTCGTCCGTCTTTGGGAGCTATGGGCTGTGGGACTGGCAATGGCTGGGCAGGCAGCTGGGCAGGCTGCGGGCACTCTGGAGCATGGATGCCTGGCGGGCACTCTGGGGCATGGATGCCTGGCGGGTGTTTTGGAGCATGGATGCCTGGCGGGCATTTTAGAGCATGGATGCCTGGCGGGCGTTTTGGAGCATGGATGCCTGGCGGGCACTCTGGAGCATGGATGCCTGGCGGGCACTCTGGAGCATGGATGCCTGCTGCAAGTACCACCTGAGAGCACTTAATACACAATGACATGCACATGGCAACCTGGGGCAAAACCTGGGAGGGCATGGATTGGCAGGTCTGTGTGGCACATGAGACATGAACAGGACCTAGTGTCTGGGTGGTGGTCCTAAGGGGGGCACGCTGCTGCATTTGGGTTGCCCTTCTGGCTTGTCTTTACACTGCAATGGACCTGATGGATGAATGGATACAGCCATAGACTGGAGTGCAATTCCAAGTGAGTTCCAGGGCAAGGAGGTCCACTCCTGATTACTACAGGCCTCAGAACGTGTGGGAGGATTCCTCATGGTCTCCAGGAACGTTGTCCCCAGGCATAAAGTAGGTCTGTGTAAAAGCAAACAATGAAAATGACCAGCTTTTTAAAATGCATTTTTCACAGAATGATATTGAACATAAAACTGAAGCCTCCTTAGAGAAACTAAGGAGATACCTGGATAAACAAAACAGAATTAACAAGGAAAAGCCTTGAGTCGGCCCACGTCTGCACTCTGTCTACATGTACCCAGAGGGGCAGAGAAACAGTGGCCACACTCTGACAACAGGCAACTGTAACACCTGAAAACCTTTTCCATTTTAATTAAAATCACTTAAATGACATACAAAAAAACATAACATTCCGTTCTCACTCTAGGTCAACATTGTTTTTAAAGGTATTTAAAACAAGTTTTGTGTATATTTTTTATGCCAATACATAAATTATATTTACATGTACAAGTGATGGGAAGTGGGTTTTCTTAACTTTAATCACACCTATGACAGCAGAATTAATTTTTTTTTACTTCTCCTCAGCCATTCCCTCAGCCAAACGGGGGGAGAAATGCCACTAACAGTGCGATGAAACTAACCAATCCACCATCATTAAATTAATTTCAAATATAACAGGAGAAAAATAATTTAAAACAAGCCCCCTCTATTTATATTTCACCAACCCAGACAGAATATTTCAGTGAACACAAATTAAGTTAAAATAAAAGCCATTACCCTAAGCCTATAACCTGCATGTCTACATGCTGCATGCTGTGTGTAACAAAAAAACACCATCTGTAAAGAAAGACATTGTGCTAACATCTGAGCATGGTGTCAGCCTCGCTTTGACACAATACATTTAAAAATTTACTCAGTACACATAAAATCAGTACAACATTTACATATCAGTGTCACTCTATGGTATGCATCTTATTCCAAGTTAATATTTCTTGACACGGTTTAGACATACGTGCTTGGTGTCTGTGGGGAACTGATTACACTGTAATTCTCCACGGTCAACTGTTCAGTCATGGAACATATAAAAGGTCTGGAAAGTGAGTGAAATTTAACTTCACATAAGGATTTGCGATACGTTTCCTTATATTTGTCACGAGACTCGTAAAGAAATGTGCACAGCTCAGGAGAACTTAGAAATGATCGTGTGATTGAGACTTTAATATTTTGTTTGTAATTTACCAAAATTTAGGATTTTTCTTCACTGAGTTTTGAAGAGTAATCATACCAGTATACCTTAACCAAAGGAATTTTTAACTATTATGCTGCAGAAGGAAGGCTATGCTAACAAGAATCTCAATATTTGTGTATCACTTTCTATTGATCACAATGAGAAACACATCTGGTGAAATTATTTTTTACCTCAGTGGACTGAACGATACAAGAACAAACAAACAGATTTACTTTGCCTTTACTTTCATTGTATACATTCTTACAATTTTTGTGAATTTTACTCTGATTATGACCATTTTAGTAGACAAAATTCTCCATGAGCCCATGAACCTCTTTCTATGCAACCTGTGTGTCAATGGAATTTACGGTTCAGCTGGTTTCTACCCCAAAATTCTTCTCGACTTCTTGTTAGAGGTTCATGTTATATCATATAATGCATGTTTAACTCAAATGTTTGTGGTCTACTCTTACGTTTTGTGTGAATTCACCAATTTAACAGTCATGGCTTATGACAGGTATGTCGCTATATGCAAACCATTGGAGTATCACTCCATTATGACACCACGGAATGTGGGAAAGTTGCTCCTAATGCCATGGCTGTTATCCTTTCTTCAGATATTAATTGGCAATATTTTGACCGCTAGACTACCTTTGTGCGGTTCAAATGTCGATAAACTTTTTTGCACGAACTGGGAGGTGGTAAAACTGTCGTGTTCAGACACCACACTGAACAATATTTATGGGTATTTAATAACTTTTTTACATGTTGTACAAGCAGTATTGATCATAATATCTTATATCCACATTGTAAAGACGTGTGTACGATCTGCAACAGAACAGAGCAAGTTCATGGAGACCTGCGTGCCTCATGTGATCACGCTAATGAATTTTACTCTCTCTGTTTCATTTGATGTAATGTATGCACGGTTCAATTCCAGCAGCAACCTGCGGATTCTCCGGCACGTTTTGTCGGTAGAGTACCTTGTGGTTCCTCCTCTCCTGAATCCACTCATTTATGGGATGAAACTGAAACAGGTACGTAGGAGTGTGTGGAAGCAGTTCAAGAGAAAAGTTTCTGCATTGCAATAAATTCAAGAATTACCTTGATAATAAATGATAATAAATAATAAGGAACAAAACCAGCATGTCAAGACACAGCAAATTCATGGTACAAACATGATTTTTTAATAAGAGAAATGTTTGTGGTCAAGCTCCATATTTAGAATGTCTGTAGTCACGGTAACAAGGCACTGCTGCATGAGGGACAGACCATAGCATACAGCATCACTTCATAGCAATAGTAGATTGTGAGTAATGTTGGGTGCATTGTACTTTTTAATTTTTTTGTTTAAATTTACAGGGATGGTGTGGGATTATGTTAATTTATAAGTATGATAATTTCCTTTGCAAAATAGTGATTCTTTTAAAATATAATTCTGATTCTATGGTTGTAATTGTATGTGTCTGACACATATTTAGATACTTGTTTTACCATTTTTACAGTTTTAAGTGCTTCTTCACAGTGTAGGAACTGAACGTATTATTTCATCATTTATTGCCCTCATGTGAGAATCAGTGCATACAATGTTATTAGTTAATAAATAATGTGTCCAGAAAAAAAGATTATCATAAATTTTGTGATGGGACTTATGATGTTCTAAAGCAAAGTGTCAAAAGTCCTGTTATTTATATTAAATGTTTAATGTTTAGCTGCTGCTGTTGTGTCCTCCTGACATAAAAGAAAAAAACTTTAAAATTACAGTGTGTATTGGCCCCATGAAAACAGCTGATCTTGGTACTGCTGCCTTATCCTTCGTGCCTCATAGTGATGTTAAATCGCAGGAATAAATTTCAGTTGCTGAGAGGAGATAATGAATTATATTCCAATATAAATTGTATCTTTTGTTATCACAGCCCCCCCTTTCTCCTGATTCAGATCCTATTTCGAATACCTTATTAAAAATGAATGTACACAGTAAATTTAAAGTCCATCTTGTAACTAGCCTAATGGCAAAGTTGCTTAATCTTTTGGGAGCAGACAGCAGAAGCTCTGCTAAAACCTTTCTGCAATCATTATTTTCACAATGTTTTTAGCATGTGGCAATTTTAAGAGCACCACTTCTGTTGTCTTTATCATTATTATTATTATTATTATTATTATTATTATTATTATTGAGTGATCCAGATTAAAGCTTAATTTGGCAAGCAACAACTGATTACAAAGAAACTATAAAAGCATGCCAGGTTTACATTGTAATGATTGTTCCAGAACATTGTAGGAAAATGGAATTCTGTTACTCAGCACCACTGTCCTTTTTCCTGTTTATATTACATTCAACTGCAACTTACTATAATCTAGAAGACAATTCAAGAAAATGCATTAAAAAACATTTTGCCTTATATTGTTTTACATTAATTTGAACTGACAGATTAATAAAATTATTCTTATCATGTGCCAGAAAATGCTCTTATTTTGAATAAAACAAAATATTGACACACACAGAAAAAGATATATTTTGTGAATTGAATGCCAGAGTTTTTGTGGTTTCAGAAATTTTGATTACATTGAAATTTTGAATACACAACAAAATGGTATAAAACACAAAAGGGTTGTTAAAGTAATTAAATCTGGGGGATTCATACTTTTTTACATGGCATAGGTATAATAACGTGGGCAGACTAAGATTGCTACCTTTAATAAAACATCTGCAACTCATGAACCATGCTCCATGTTTTTCCTGGGCACATACAAAAAAAAGCATCATCTGCATTCCCTTCATATGCATCCTAGTAAAGACTCTTGCCATTTAGTTGTATTTTTCTCTCTCTCTCTCACACACACACACACACACACACACACACAATCATTTTTTGTGTGTATGTGTGTGACTACATGCTTCAGATACATATGGAGAAATGATTTGACCAGCATACAGTATACTTTATGTGTTAAATATTTTGAAACCATAATGAAGCATGACACCCGTTATTCTAGTTATTTAAATCATAATTGCTTATTACAACTAAATACCAGATGGTAATGTATTCTGAACTAATTTGAAAGTATGCAAGAACAGTGACAACATGAAGACTAATGTTAAACATACAATGTGTGTTTCATGTAAGTTTCTCAGCTATGCTCTTATTAACGTTCATATTTTAAATACACATTAGAAGGCAGAATATTGTCCGTAATTACTATCAATGTAGAAACAGTCTAGAAGGCAAGAGCCATGTTCACTTTAACAAAGAAAGGTGAATTTCTTTAAATTATTCCTTCAAATAACAAGGTTGTGACAGCAGGTAAAGTTTAGTACTTTAGCAGTGCTTTATTTCTGTATTGGTAAATGTATACATTTTGCACCCGCTTTCTGTGCAAATTCTCCCCATAGGTTATTAAGCTGCTTTTTTACACTCTTATCCTTTGTACCACATGTTATATGCTTCACTATTACTTTAATTTTAATACCTTATGGCCATATTACATTGTAAACAGAAATACCAAAGATCCTCTTCTCCTTTCTGACCTTATGGTGTTATAGCTTTTTCACCACCGCTCGGCTCTATGGCTGCCATCTGTCAATTTAAGTGATACCCACGACACCCTGCAGTTTGACGCAGTCCTGTCGTTGAGGCTCAATTCCAGCATATTTTTTCTGTTTCATCATTTGTGATTTTCATGTGCTGCAAGACAGGCAAAAAAGACGTGAACTGAGAATGTGTAATAGCACACACACATAAACACCAATCAGTTATTAGTTTTAGATTTATAGAGTTCTAGATTGCAATTTGATTGCAATATTTTGAACATTAGAAGGTTTTTGCCTTTTTTGTAACTTGATCAACAAAGCCACGTGTGAATACAACACACAGAGACATCTCATTACAAAGTGTACTCCATTTTGATCATGTGTTTTTTAAAGTGCTTTGCAATGATTACCAAGTGTCATTAATTAGTCTCAAGAGGTCATTCTTTGTGATTGGGTAGCAGGTGCTTCTAAAGCCTGCAGCATGGCTTAAAACCATATAAATATCAGAACACAGGCCAAGCAAATGTCCAGCCATTGGAGAACTTCTGTCAACGGACATTAGTGTGGACCATTCAAACAGATAAGGAGGAAATTGTTTTGCATGATGAGATGCCTATAGAAAACATGCAGGTAGCAGCACACGTGTGTTTACGAGCAAAATTTGTCGTGTAAGGTGACTGCTATATGCCTGATGTTCACATGGACACCCGTCCTTTCACCATCCTGATGCGCTAGTTATGTCATGTTGGCAGTGATGGACAAGAAAAAATCACAGAAGAACAAAAACTGCCTCAGACAACTTTAGATCAGGCACCATGCAGAAAAATGATGAAATAATTTTTACACTCAGCGGCTTCAATGAAACAAGGGCAAACAAGCAGATCTATTTTGCTTGCTGTGTTCTAGCCTATATTTTAACTCTGTTTATGAACTTCACTTTGATTTTGACAATATTTCTTCAGAAGATCCTCCATGAGCCCATGTACATTTTCTTATGTAATATGTGTTTTAATGGCATTTGTGGTGCTAGTAGTTTTTACCCCAAAATACTTGTTGACTTCTTTTTAGATTCCCAGTTGATTTTTTATAATGCTTGCATAATACAAACGCTTATAATCTATGTTTATATCTTCTTTGAGTTTACAAATCTAACGGTGATGGCTTATGACAGATATGTTGCCATATGCAAACCTTTGGAGTACCACTCCATTATGACCCCTGGGAAGGTTGGAAAACTGTTGGTAATTTCTTGGCTGTTACCTTTGTGCGAGGCAAACATCGGCCTTGCTTTGACACTGCGACTCCCTATTTGTGGGACCCAAATCGACAAGCCTTACTGCTTCAACTGGGATGTAGTGAAACTGTCTTGTACTGAGACCACTATTAATAACATGTATGGATACTTTCTGATGGTGCTTCACATGTGTGAGGCATTGCTGATCATCCTCTCTTACGTGTACATCATCAGGGCGTCCGTCAGGTCCCGAGCAGAATACAACAAGTTCATGGAGACCTGTCTGCCCCACCTCGTCACCCTGACCAACTTCACGGCCTTAATTTTTTTCGATGTTTTATACGCACGCTATGGTTCGAGCAAAAGTCAACAGACGCTGCGTAATATGCTGTCTGTAGAGTACCTTGTGATTCCTCCTCTCCTTAATCCTTTAATTTACGGACTGAAATTGAAGCAAATACGTAAATGCTTGAGGAGGCTGATCAACAGAAAAAATAATATGCTAAATTAAATTACCACAGCTTTGGTATCAATTGAGTCGTCCAACATTGTTTTATCTGAGGTCTCAAATCAGGCCTCACAGAGCTGTTATACATGTGGACTCTAGTTTTTTATGTGCCCTACATCTAATGAAGCTTTCAGGACAAAAAAATGCCAAGCTCTCCAAGGAGAGAGCAAAACGCTTAATCATTTGACAGGATGAATACAAAACACTTTGTATTTGCTTTCCAGGTCCCTGCCTGCATTTCAACTTAACAGGTTCTCTTATCCTTCAAACTTTAAACTTTATGGCTTAAATAAACCTAGAGTCAGCTCATGTTCATTTGTAATGTTTACTATTTATTTATATTTTAAAATGTATTTTTTTCTTTCATACACGATGCAAATTTGTAATTGTTGATGTTTAGCTGATCAACGCACAATTATTCAATATTATCATGGTAAAACTCTTCAGATGAAAAAGAGCAAAATCATATTAATACTGGGTGCCCCACCCTCTATAAACCTTATTGTTTCATGCTGTATATGTAGCCAAAATTAAGTGCAAGTACTGTCCAGAAAATAGGTGAAGTTGACTTTGTTTACCCTTCAGTCTGGGGATTATTATTAATTATTTCATGATTTTTATTAATAATGTTTATTTAATTTTATTTAAATAAAAATCATTATTATTAATAATATCGACTTGTCTGGACTTTGCACTGACACATCCTTCTGACATACATGCTCAGAGCTGGCCCTGGCCATAGGCCATATAGACAACTGCTAGAGGCGCTGTCCGTCCATAGGGTTGCAACGTAAGGGGCACCAGACTAAATCTTGCCTAGAGCACCATATTGGTCAGGGCTTCATCTGTAACATTCTTCTCTTTAGACCACATGAACATTTTATTAAATCATTCAGTGATACAGTAAATCACTAAGCGTTTCTGTCATTTTAGTTAGTACAGTTCACCAGGTTTCTCTGAAAATCACAGACGCTTTGACTCTGACTTTAAAGCTGCCTAACATCAGATCTCTACTGTCTGTCAGCTGGACTGTCTCTGCGTCAGTGGCAGGATCTCTGTGATATAAACAGGTGTGCTCACACATTGACAAAGACAAGCACATGTATCCCCTAAGTTGTATTATAAATACACAATTTAGACAAACGTTTTGCCCAGAGGTTGGGACTAGGTTGAAAACACAAACTCCACAGAGCAAGCAGCAGATATGAAAGAACATGTCCAGGTGCATGTCTTACTGTTTAATCAGATTTGGGCTCTTTCCAGTGCGTATTGTATAAAATATAGTGTTTTTTCACCTCTATGTGGTGCCAGAATTCAACCCAGTTTTGCAAGGAGCAGTGTCTCAAAGTATAACTTGGATGCCAAACAGAGGACCCCAAAAAAACACACTCCCACACTATGATGAAATGCCGAGTGCCGTATTTGAACGAACAACCATGTAGGTTTGAGGTTAGTAACATTACCCAATGTGACAATGTGCCATGCAGGCATTACTTAGAAAAACAACATCTGTACCACACAACAGGTTGTGACAAATAACACCATTATATACAGGACCTTATGTGTAACATTTGTGCTCAGGCAACACGTCATTACATACTCAGAACAGTACTATTATTATTATTTCATTTATTTTTTTATTAGCATATTTGTCTTCTGTTGTCTTTATGGATTCCAAATGTTGCCTACAATTTAAAAATATATATTTTTCCTTTTAATTTTCCAGTTTTTTCAGATATTTATATTGTTATTTTGTCATGCAAGTGTGAAAATTGTCCTGAGAAGACAGGAAGTAAGTGTTCCACTTCATGATAGACAAAACTGAATCCCCAACAAAGGAGATAGGTCATGAGCAGACATTTTAAACTGTTAAAATTGCTAAAATTGTATTAACTTTTATATAGAGTATAAATGACTACGATTATCAACTTTACTCGATATTACTTTTATAAAGGCACTGAAGCAATACATGCATGTCATTCTTTTTCAACTGTCTTTTTTATCAGCAAGAGGAATTTGCTAGCAATATGGCTAGAGATTATTTCCAACATTCTTTATTTTTTGTCTCCATCTAGTGGAATTGTTGATTTTCATACTAAATGGATAACGGCTGTTACAGGCGCCTGTGCACGGACATTATAAACGACTGTCCTGAAATAAGTAGTTTGCACAGGGATGTTTTGCATTTTATAACATGCATAGTTAATTTTGTTTGAAATACAAGTCTTCAGTGCTGGGAGTTCAGCGACCTGTAATCTGATGTGTTTCATGGGCAGAGACGAACCTCACACGAAAATTACGTATTAGAAAAATAACTCTTTTGTATGGCACTAGTGGATACCACAGTGGTCTCATACCTTAAGGGCAGAGCTTTCAGATCTTGCCCTTGGTCTTCTGTGTGCACAGCTTTCACTTCCTCTGGTGGATGTGCAATTTCACTTTACCTGCTCTTCTGGTCTCCATAAACACTAATCAGGTATTAGTTCTAGGATTTTCAGCTACTGAATTTGATTTCAGTATTTTGGACATTAGAAGCTTTTTGCCTTTTTTGTAACCTGATGATCAACAAA
This sequence comes from Chitala chitala, assembly GCA_025773905.1. Taxonomy (NCBI): domain Eukaryota; kingdom Metazoa; phylum Chordata; class Actinopteri; order Osteoglossiformes; family Notopteridae; genus Chitala; species Chitala chitala. The sequence goes on along the minus strand of JABJVR010002861.1, from coordinate 6,303 downwards.
GCCACGTGTGAATACAACACACAGAGACATCTCATTACAAAATGTACTCCATTTTGATCATGTGTTTTTTAAAGTGCTTTGCAATGATTACCAAGTGTCATTAATTAGTCTCAAGAGGT
>JABJVR010002860.1:0-16713 GCA_025773905.1 Chitala chitala | reverse complement strand
TTCTCTCTCTCTCTCTCTCTCTCTCACACACACACACACACACACACACACACACACACACACACACACACACACACCACACCACACGCTTTCCAAGCCAGCCAACATAATTTATACATTTCCTAAAAATGTACTCTGCATAGCGCCCTCTTCTGTCTAGAATGAGCTCAAGCCCCTGTGTGAGCTGGTCCTGAATAAACAGTGGTAACATAAATGAATGAGATTCTCTCACACAGGAAGTAGGTGTGTAATGAGCTGTGCCAGTTTTGTCAGAACAATGTCACCGTCACTGTCTACATATTTACTTTGAAATTACTACCTTACACGTCTTTAAACATTTGTCATTAAGTGTTTAGTTGACTTATTGCATTTCTTGTCTGTCTGTGTAAGACTGTTTTAAAGTAAGGTAGTGTTTTTTCCTAACAATTTTGAAATCAGCTTCACTTTGTAGTCTATTTGGCACGTCTGTGTGAGACTGGCTGTTTCTCACAGCCTGTGCAGCACAAAGGGGTTATTTCCTGTATGGTTTATCCTCGTTGTTGTGCTGAGTTGATGGTGTTAGGTTTATTATGGGATGGTGTAAAGAAACCCATAATACACAAAAACCTTCAAAATATTTTTTCAAAATATTATATACACTAATGTATAGTGTATGTATTATTTTGTGAATATGTTGGTGTGTGTTTGTATATGAGAGAGTTACCGATTCTGAGGATCAGCCTGTGTCCCTGTGTGTGTTCCTGTGTGTGTCCCTGTGTGTGTATCCCTGTGTGTGTCTATATCTTTTTTATTGTCAGTTTTTTGTTTTGGTGTAACGTTTTGACACTGCCACCCCCTTTTTCTATCACATCCAACCTGGAGGCCTTGCTTGCCTCAGACAAGATCAGATCTTATGACTGCATCGTTAGAAAGAGATGTGGCAACAATGATTTATATTGGAGTTGCATTGTGAAAACTGTTGTTAACCAAGAGGAACATAAAGGCTGGACTCACATTTGCCAAAATAAGTTTCTATGGAGTGCGATTTTTTTTTTGAAAGAATGGATCCCATGACATCTGATGTAAATTTAACACAAGAATCCACAATAAGAATATAACAGCAACATTCAGATGTGGAGTCATGGGGGTGCTGTTCTACTTCAAGGTCTGGGCAACTTGCCATATTTGACAGAATCATGAATTCTGCTCTACCAGGAAAACCCAAAAGAGCCTTTCCATGACAGCTCATTAAACGCCTCCCGCCCAACCATATCAGGCCTGCCTGAAAAAAAAAAATTTAAGGGGGAAGATATAATTCTTAGTAGGAATAGTGCAAAATTTCAGGTCTCTCTCATGTGTTTTTCCTCGTAAAAAGAAAAAAAAAAATTAAGGGACAGAAGTGGGGCTGTTTTTGGACTCTTTCTAACATTATTTGTTGAGGGGCCATTTTAAAACCTAAAATTTGTAGGGTAAATATCCAGTACTATGACTATGAATATGTGCTGCCTGTGATAATGCTCCTGCTGCAGTGGAGCACACTGAGTCATGAGTATTCAGACAGGCACTGGGTGCCTTCAACATGGACTATGGTGGTCTGTAGTGGATAGTGAGGTCATACACACTATATGGCCAAACCTAGTAATGTTTCAATCAGACCCACTGCCACAGGTGTATAAAATCAAGCACCTAGCCATGCAGTCTCCATTTGCAAACTTTTGTGATACAAAATGCGTCGTTTTGAAGAGATCAGTCAATTCAACCACAGCATCATGTCACCACTGCAGTCATACTGGGGTGTTAACATAAACCCTTAGCACATACATACACACTCAGAGTCATCAAGACTGTTTTTGTGGATCCACACAAGCAAAACCAGACTGGGACAAAAAATCAGCCCTGACATTTCTGGTCAGGTTGGACACCACCCATATATATATATATATATATATATATATATACATTACCATTCAAAACAAACACACACACACACGCACGCACACACACACACAGACACACACACACAAACAGGCTACCTCCCTCCTTCCCTGTGAGTCCCTGCCTATTCAACTACCTTCTCCTCCTGCTCCTCCTCATTCTGCCTGTCACTCTGGCCCTCATCATCGATTACAGTACATGCCTGCTCTTCTCCATGGCTCTCCTCCTGCTCCTCCTCATTCTGCCTGTCACTGTGGCCCTCATCATCGGTTACAGTACATGCCTGCTCTTCTCCATGGCTCTCCTCCTGCTCCTCATTCTGCCTGTCACTCTGGCCCTCATCATCGGTTACAGTACATGCCTGCTCTTCTCCATGGCTCTCCTCCTGCTCCTCATTCTGCCTGATGATGCTGCACACACTTTGGCTCTGCCGATGAGGTACAGGCTACTGCAGCAGCCCCTACTGTAAACATGTCTGAAATCTTCGCACATTTGGCAACACCAGATTCCAATTTTTTTAATCTTTTTCTCACATAGCTTTTCTGCACCCCCTTTCTGCTTAGGTCTGTCTGTCCATTTTGACATGAGAGGTGGAGAAGAAGGGGGGAGGGGTTGAGTGAAAAGATTTATATAGCGGAGCAACATGCTTCATCACTCCGCCTATGGCTCCATGTGATTAGGTTTACGCTGTCTGACAGTGTGGACCGAATCAGTGGGCCCCTGTCCCTGCATGATAGGCCAGTACCTGGCAAAAAATAAATAAATAAAACAAATAGTAACACATTGTATCAGTCCCAAAGAGAGTCAGCCCCATCGGGAAAATGCCCGGCATGCCAGGCTACCAATCCAGCCCTGTACACGTGTGAGCACAAACTGACCTCATGGCTTATTTAAGAGCTGACTCGACCTGCTTTGTCTACATCTCACTTTATAACAGGGATACTTAACAAGAGACAGAAGCTCCTATGTTTCCCATTTCCTTGTCTTATTAACTTTGTTGGTTCCGTATATTCCTGCAGTACCTTGTCTCAACCTGTAGGATTAAAGTGTAGCGTTTACTTAATTTTGATTATGTGAGATTGTCTCAGCCAGGAAGTTCATTCATTTTCACTCCAGAGATGTCATACCTCAGAGGCATCATTTCAAACTTCATGTGCAGCAGTCATGCAGCCATTGCCAAGGTGACAATTCAAAACATAAACACACACTGTTTTGTCACACCCAAAAACTTTATATTCCATGTCATTTTATTTATTTATTGTAATGATAATTTGCAGAGTGAGGAGGGGATTCCCTTATAGAGCTTTCTTTTATGAAAAAACTGATCCAGTAACAACAATCCAAAAATTTCTTCAGGTCACAGGCAAAAGTCCAAGAATCCAGTAATAATCCATGTAGTTTAAGCACAGGGAACAGAAAATTTGGGATTATTTGGGTTCAGATGATCCACAAGAAACAGAGAGCAAGGTGTTAAAATCAGGAATGGTCAGAGTGAGTAACATGGGCAACACCAATGATAGCTCACCGTGTGAGTTACAGTAGACCGAGTGACAGGTTAAATTCATATTCTGGTAATTGTGACTGTGACCATGAGCTCTTTACCTTCAAAAGGATGAGGAAGAAAGAGGGCTCATGGGAGTATGCACAACCAATCTACATGTGCTTTATGGACTTGGAAAAGGCACATGGACCCTGTGGGGGGTGTTTTGGGAGTATGGTGTACTGGGCCTGTTTTAATGGGCCTTTAGGTCACTGTATAAACAGAGCAAGAGGCTTGTTTGTATCGCAAACATTAGGCTGGACTATGGACAAAATTTTTAGGTGCAGCCAGAATGTCCGGTTTGGTGACCTCAGGATATCATCTTTGCTGTTTGCAGATGCTGTGGTCCTGTTAGATTCATTGAGCAGTGACCTGCAGCATACTCTGAAGTGGTTTATAGCTGACCGTGAAGCGGCACCTCCAAATCTGAGGCTATAGTTCTCAGCCTGGAAAGGCTGGGTTGACCCTTCAGGTTGGGATGAGATCCTTAGGGATGTTGTGCTGGAATAAGAGTAGCATGGAGAAAGAGATAGACAGATGGATTGGTGTGGCATCATCATTCATACTGACATCGTATTGGTCTACTGTGGCGAAGAGAGTTGAGTCTATGGGCGATCAATCCATGTCCCAATGCCTACATGTAGTCATGAGGTCTGGGTAGTGACTGAAAAAATTAGGTCGCTAATATAAGCGGTGGAAACGAACTTCCTCTGCAGTATGTTTGGGCGTAACCTTAGAGATAGGGTGAAAAGCATTAACATTCAGAAGGAACTCATAGAGCCGCTTCTCCTCTGCTTCAAAAACAGCCATTTGAGGTTTTTCAGGCATCTATGTAGGATGCCTCCTGGAAATGTCCCTGGGGAGATGTTTTCTTGTCATGTCCCGTGGGGAGAAGACCCCAGGGCAGACCAAGGACTAGATGAAGCGATTATATCGTCTATCTGGTCTGGGAGCGCCGGGGTATCCATGGCTAAGAGCTAGAGGAGATGACTAGGGAGACAAAGATCTGGGCATCTCTGCACAGACTGCTACCCCCACAGCAAGATTAAATACTAAGCTTGAATAAGTGAGTAACATGAAAACAAAATGTGATTGTCATTTAAAAACATAATGACAGTTCTTGTACGTGTGGGACCGAGATTTTACACATTAGAAAGCATAGCATTTCTGCTACATCTTTATGACCCACAGTGGATCAGAAGATAAATCTGACAGGTGATTTGACTGATCGGTATGCCTAATGATTGTTGTGCATGCTTGGCTGTACAGTCGTCTGAAATGTGCTTATAATTTTGTTGTTTTAGAGTTTTTACAATGGAATTAACTCTGGGTATGAGATGTTTTGTGTATAATAATTTCAAAATCCTCATTGGATTGTTTTTATAATCAATATGTCAAAATTTTATCAGGAACAGAACCACGCTGATTCCTCATGGAATTACATTTCTCTTTAAAAGCATGGAAAACACATCGAAAGATGTCTGTGCTTACATCTGTCACCTAGGGAACAGTGGTCAGGCATGTGGACTCTGCGTTGCTGTTTCACCACCCAGCTGTATAAACGAGTGGTGTGACACTGGTTGCAGTAACTGTTGTGAAAATGCTGTACATGTTGTGGGAAGTGTTATGACTGTGGGAAAGACAATCTACTAATAAGGACATTATGTCTTCTGTGAAGAAACTTATGGTCCCATGCATCTTGATTTAACGTTAAGTACTCAGGGTTAGAGGAAATGAGAAGAGCAGCCAATGTCAGGCTGTGTCATGTGTGGAGGTGCTGCCTATCTCAGTGTACAGGCCTGGTTTGTCTGTCACACAGCCCTGCTGCTGCCATTCCAGGCCTGCTCTGGGGCTCAGGCAATCGCACGCTCCCCTGTCCCCCCACCCCATCACCTCCCACATTTCAGGAAGCAGCTCCACTGCAAGGACGGAAACCTCAGGCCAAGCGGATGACAATGACTGGGGGGCAGGGGTTGGGGCACAGAAAACACTGGGTTCCTGCTTGTTTCCTGCCATTCTCCCTGGACGAGGTGAAGGAAGCATACTTTCCTCTGCCCCCCCACTTGCTCGCCCTTCACTCCCCCTCGCTCCCCTCCTCTCTCTCTCTCTCTCTCTCTCTCTCTCTCTCTCTCTCTCTCTCTCTCTCTCTCTCTGTGTCTCTCTCCATCTCAATGGGAGCCCCCCTACTCCCCTTGCTCACTCACACATGCTCCCAGCTTCACCGCCGTGAGGTTAGGGCTCGGACTCTGTGTCCAGGGAACCCTGTGGACATGGAGAGGCCAGAGCTGTACAGGAGCAGGGGAGGTAAGAGATTGGGTCAAGCAGCTCTCTGTGGACCAGACAACCAGTGACAGCCAGGGCACAATGTTGCTTGTAAGAACCAGGAACTCAGTAGCCTACGTACTAGTAGGAGACCAGATTGTGTGATTTTATGTAAGACAGTGTCTTGTCATGTACTGTAATTGTACTGTAATAACCAGACTTGCAAAATGTATGTTGACATACAGTATGTTCTTCTTATGAGGTGAACTTTTGTTTTACAGCATGAAACATTACAGTTGCTCTGTTTCCTGTTCCCCACTGCATGTTGAATGTTCTGGCTTGTGTTTTTACATGTTGTAAACTCCTTACACGTTAGAATTATTCTGCTACCTGAGCATGCTCGCCACTGTCTCTAGAAACAACCACAGAAGGAGAGACTCTTGCTGCCAACAGCCCATCTTGAAAACTGGAATACTCTCCATGTGAAGGTGACCCAGGCTCCATGGAGGTCAGCAGTGGTAGCTGTAAACAGTGACAGCCAGAGATTGCTGCAGAAACACACACACACACACACACTATATATGCACACACATACATTTTCTCTCTCACACATATACGCACATATACACACATGCACACACATACATTGACACACAAAGTTTATTTCCAGCCTGCACAGCCACCAGCAGCTCAGATTGTTCATCTTGTGTGTTAACTCCACTAAAACAGCTGGACTGTGGATTGATGGTACAAGCCTGAGAAATGACAGGTCAGTCACGGAGGTCATGAAGGTGTTGCCTCACACGGAGGGACAAGTACATTTAGGAATGAAGAGGCAAAATATTAAGCCTCATACAATTTTCATGCTAATGTCCCTGCTAATGAAGGTCTGAGCCCCTGCTGGGTGGCTCATGTGTGTGAGGGATTTCAATCTGAAGTGAAAAACAGGGTGGACATTTAGGATGTGCACTCTTTAAGATATTCTGTCATTTTAGCATGTTCAGTGTAATGATAACGTAGTGTCTGGATTCAGACAGGACCAAACGGGAGATGCGAGCTGTAGATGAGTGACTCGAGACCAGTTCTCATAGACTGAGAGTCTTTCCTTTTATACATACCCCCGACACATCTGGATGTGGCACATTTCATGTAGAGTGATGCACTGTGCTAATCAGATCATATGATTTTTCTCTGTATTTTACACATATTTGTTCTTTCCTTCCTTTAGTCACTTTGTCTTCTGGCTTTTTATGAACAATCACCTTGTGCTTAGGTATATGCCAATACATTATTGTGATATCTAGTAGGAGATTGGATTTTAGTGTATATAACTGCTAGAAAACCCTATAAAGGTATTTTCATAGCCCAGTTAACATTTATCCTAATAATTGTCCTAGCAGATGCAGGCAATTACTTTAATGTCTTAATTAATTTCCATGGGTTAAACATTCGACAAGGATACACCAGCTTACACCCTCACGTATATCCTCACATACACCCTCACATACACCATCACACAGACCCTCACGAACACCCTCACACAGCCCCTCACATACACCCTCACACAGACCCTCACATACACCCACACATACACCCTCACATGCACCCTCACACAGACCCTCACATACACCCTCACGTACACCCTCACATACACCCTCACACAGATCCTCACACAGACCCTCACATGCACCCTCACACAGACCCTCACATACACCCTCACACAGACCCTCACATACACCCTCACATACACCGTCACACAGACCCTCACAAACACCCTCACATACACCCTTACACAGACCCTCACATACACCCTCACATACATGACAATTTGCAACAAAAATCATACACACAATCCAGCAAAGGGATGAGCCTAGTTAGAGAACACACACACAACAGTGCAATCATTTACAGACATCATTGTCACAGCCTTCCTAGATATATGTCTTTCACATAATGTAGATCAGAACAAAGTTGACATTCTATTATATTGTATTACTGTAACTCAAACTGTCCAGTTTTTTTCATGGACATTTGGAGGTGTCCAGTAAGGACCCTCTGCATCGCTTTTGCTACACTTTGCACTCACACCAAAAATACTGAACACACAGGACAGACAGTTACGCATCACCACATTATACATTTAGCGTCATCACCAACATATTGTAAAGTACATAAATGGACGTGGGTTATCAGGTGGACCTGTAAAATGTAAAGGTGCCCATAGTATGTGTGCCTCTGAGGGGTTGTGCCTTTTGAGGCTGTACCCTGTCCGTTGTACTACATTACTTTGAATAGGCTCCAGGCACAGACCTTGCAAAAGATAAATTGTTAATTAATGGATGGATAACAAGTCTGTCTTTTCTGCAATATGTTCACGTCTTTTGCGTGGCTTGCAAGCTTTCTGTATTTAGAAATCATGCTGTGACAACACTCTTACATTGGTCTCTTTATCATGGGTATGGTGAGATATTATAATACTGAGATACAGTAAACATCATCTGCCTAGTCTTCTCTCTGAGAGTATGAATGACAATGGTGACTGTCAAATGACTGAGGTCTCGTTGGAGTCTTTTCCCAGCTTTTTTCAGGGCCAACCTTTGGTTGGCCACATGGGCAGCCAAGTGATCTGAACATAGGTTGAACTGATAGGTTGGTCTGATAGGCTGAACATCCTTGCTCTACCTGTCCTTCACTCAAGTGCTTCCCAGCTGGTCTTCAGTTCTGGGGGGTAGCCACTTTATTGGCACTTGCGTTCCCATGACTAAGTAACTAAGTTCACTATTGTCTGACTTGTAATGGCTGAGTGTGTTTACCGTAACTGTTTAGGTGTGCTTAGCAGTTTTTGTTGGCAGTTTTTCCAATGCACACAGTGGATTTCCGCTATGTCAGCTTTGCTTAATGAGGAAAGTTGTGTTTAACGTTTTGAAAAAAGGTTTTATATGAGTTTCATATTAGTGTGAAACCTGTGAAAATTAGCTTATTACTTAGGGAAATGTGTCTCTTTTTATGATGTTGAAATACAGTTTTGCTGATTGCATTAATGAAACCAGTTTCCGGGTGTGTCCATTCCACCACAGAACAGTGTGTGCCGTTCTTGTGCATTCACACTCCAAGTGTCACACAGCCAGCTATCAGCCTTCAGGTCCACACCTTTTCCAGCCTCCTGTGGTGCAGCAGGAAAGAGCTGAACGCTGTTCGCAGCTCCTGACCTTTCACCACACAGTGGGTCTGGAGGTAGTCAGCAGGGCCACACCATCACATCCTTTAGACACAGATGCCTGAAATGGACAAGCAGTATGAACCACACCAGCACACCAGCGCAATGTTTCAAAGCAATCTCACTGACTTATGACTCCTTCTTTTTAACAAGGGGGTGCTGGTTTATAATTCTCCAAAATGAAGTGATTGCTTGAGGTGAGGTGACCTCCTGTGGCACAACTGAAGGGAACAGCAGACTGGGGAGGAACATGTAGATAATGAGGACTTTCTTGTCCAAGAGGGATGCTTTTCAAAGAGCTGTGATATCACTAGTTTTTCACTGTCATCTTTTGCCTGGGTGGGCCGGTCCATCTGCATGGCACTATGGGAAATGTGAGTAAAGGAGTGTCTTCTGGCAGGCCACTCTCACATGACATCATCATGAGTCCTTCCTGAGGGATTGTTCTGCAGGTTCTGCATAAACACAGTCAGAACCGGAACACAAAGAGCCTGGTTTGTCAGCCAAGCTGTCTCAGTGTACAAATAGCTCTAGAGAACTTTCTGCTTTTCCATTTTATGAAAAATATCTCATGTGGTGTTTATGGAAACAGGTTGTTACTGTTAGGAATCTGTTGTTTTCACAGGCTTCCATTTATGTTATTTTGACATTTATCATTTACTTACTAGTATTATATTGGTGTCTGAAAACAAGTAGCACTGCACACTGAATTTCTCATACCTACCTTTTTTGCACACTGTAGTCTGGCCCTGTTTAGATTGTTGTTGTTTGAGAAATCTAGCATTAATGTTATTTTGAACTGGATTCCTTTTAGATTTCAGGTGTTGTGATTTTCAGATCCACTGCAGCAGTGGCAGTTGCACTGAGCACAAAGCTCTGACTGTCTTAGCCACTTGTGTTGCAAAGCAGACATATTCACTTTGTGAGCTCCAACAAAGGAAATATTAAGTAATATTTTAGGCTGGAGACTGCAGACATCTGCTTATGCTGAAGGCAGTAAAGAAAAGTTCTACTTTACTCTGGAAGTTTCTGAGCAAGTTCAGCTTGTTACTATGAACAATAAAATATAAAGGCACCACAGCGTTCATTATAACTAACAAACTTAAAAGTGTGAATAATAATTTCAGTGTACATGACAGAACTTCAGTACTCTGCAGATGGCCTCTTCGGTCTCTTTGAAGCTGCGTGCAGGCTTATCAGCAGTGCACTTCACTGAGGATGATTTATTAAATGTCTCTGTGTCTGCAAAATCCCCATTGTTAATCCTTGGTGGAACCATAGAAACCATTGGGGTATATATAGGTTTATTTTAAACCAGCTTCAAACTGAAACTAAACAACTGAAATAAGGAGAGTAACAAAATAACCAAGTAAAAAGGCAAATTTAACCAGTATTCAGTAAAATGTGTCCCACTTCAATGTGCTTCAGCAGCTTTTGAACTCCAGAGCCCAACTTCTCACTGAAGCAAATGAAAAGCTTTATACATGTATGCTTATCAGTGAACAAGGAACAGTGGAACAGTGAAAAGGATGAGCAGGAGGCGGAGTGTCAGCTTGAGTCATGTGACTCCCCCCCCCTCCCAAAACAGAGCCCACCCCTCTTCTTTCCACGGTCTCCTTCATGCACTGATCAGTTTCCTCTCCATTTCAATTTAATTCAATTCAATTTATTTTTATATAGCGCCTTTCGCAACAGCATGCCTCAAAGCGTTTTACAGAGAAAGTTGAAGAAATCAATACAAATGAATTTACTCATGCTGAAAGCACATGTCATGAAAGATTTTGTCTTGGTCATAAAAACCTACAAACAATGATGCTGTCTTAGATTAGCTCAAGCAAGTCCATTCTTTCCAGATTCCAAGGTCATGTTTTTAAAGCACAGAAGCAGTGTCCTTTAAAAAACATAAATGACTGGAAAATTTAAGACCATCTACAGGGTTCTCTGTTTATTCATTAAATAGTAAGTTCACTTTTATACATGAAAAAAAACATTTTAACAGAAAGGGTATCAGGTTTATGGCCAAGTATGTTTGTCACAAACTAGGAATTGGTTCTCTGCATTTAACCTGTCCACCTGGGTAGAACAGGGGGCAGACACACACAGTACCCAGGGAGCTGGCATTTTTTGAGTGTCTTCCGCAAAGACACACCTGGTGGTTGGGTTGGGATTTACACCAGGAGACTTCCACATGCCAGCCTGATGTTCTACCCAATGAGCCACCAGTCGCATTAACTGTAATGGCAATGGTTAGGAATGAGCTTTTGAAGGTGGCGCTAGTGGCAAACAGAGGAAGCAAGAGGTGTCTGTCCAAGTCTTGTGCAGAAGCATGGAGCATGATGCGGCTAACACTGGGGGGGTGTGGGAGATGCGGTCCATGTCAGGGTCACTACCAAGGTCACCGACTGGACTGCAGTGATGTAGGGAACATGCAGGGTGGGGCGTTAGCCCAGCTTGCACTACCCTCCCTCTGTTTCCTGTCACTACTTCTGGGTCATGTCATTTCCTCCCAGGAGGGTGTGACACTTTCAGCATGTGGTTTTCTGCATTTTTCACCTCATTGAGAAAGAGATAAAAGAGGAGCACATTAGCCACCTTGCAGAAGCCAGTCTGGTGTTGGAGCATCAAGAAGAGCGTGTGCCAAACGGCCTCTAACCGCCTCAGCAGCCTGCCACTCTAACCTTTGAGGAAGTTAAGGACCTCTTTCCTTTTGGCTTGTCTTTAACTGGTAAAATATCTTGTTTTTATTTCTACATTCACTACTTAATCATTTCATTTGTATGTGACCAAGATGTGAGAGTGTACAGTACAGTGTAGTCACAGAACAACACTGAGACTGTGGTTGGATTGTGTTCCAGCTTTGTGTCAGAGCTGGTCATGGTTGTGACAGTGCATTAATAAGCCCGTAACACCATTTCCATGCCATGTGGTGATAAACAACGTGATGTCATTAGTGATGGGTGAAGGGAGCAGAACACTTGTGTTCAGGTTGTCTGTTTGACTGAAAATGTAAACTTAATCCTTTATTTTGTGATCAGTCTGTTGTCTTACAGTTTAGAGACGTACAACACACGGTTGTGTGGCTGATATGAGCACAGACTAAATGCACATAACCTGCTACATCACTAAATCACAGCTATCAACTCCTGTCAAATTCCACTAATAAATGAAATCTTGTACCAAACAGGTAGCAAGTGTTCAGCTTAACAGTATAAATGTCATGACACAGTTCCATAAATGAGGTTTGTAAAATTTAGTACACAATGATTGTTACATGCCTTCTCTTGTCTGCTTTGAAATAATATATGAAGGGAGATCATTATGTATTGTCTCACATCTGAAATGTGAACAGCTTGGCAGAAAACATCATGGCTTTGTGACAGGTTGAGGAAACTAGTGTACAAGGTGCTTAAATGTTGCCTACAGTCCCAGACGTGAAGTGAGCTTGTCTTTGTCCACTTGAGGCACAAAGCACAGATGTGGAGGCTTTGGAGAAGAGGCCTAAATGTGCCGTCATTAAAAATATCAGTACATGGATTAGACTCATCAGAGGACTGTCACTGTAACTAACAGCAGGCTTTGAGTGTGCCGCCCTGTTACAACCCTCATGTGTGTCTAGGGGAAAACGAGCCAGAACGCAGCACGCCCTTTCCTGGGTACAGTTTGTCCACTGACAAGTAATGTGTCTGAAAATTGGGTCCTCCTGCCCTTCCTGTTATGCAGTACATTCAGCAGAAGTTGGTCAGGAGCACTTCTGTAATTCTTGCTTTACATGTTCAAACAAAAATCTACATTGTTTGGGTCTTGTGGTTGCACAACATCTGTTATGTTAACAGCAGTTTGGCTGCTGTTTTCCTCTCAGTCCTGGAAACACCTTGAGTGTCGTCTAACATCGGCCGCATATCTAGTCAAGTCACTTTTGTTTAAAGGAGTTTCACAAGTTTGTTTAAGTGTGTTTAAACAGCTACATGACAATGTCAGTTAGAAAACTGTCCATTTTGGAGCAAATTACAGAACCACAAACTGTTTGTTCTGACTATGAGACAGAGCAGTCTTCACTTGTCGTCATTATGCCGGTTTGCTTTCTGCATGTAATTGAAGTATATTCATGCACGTATAAACTACACAAATCCCCTGCATGACTAGCCACAAAATAGTTAGTGATGAGTTCCTGTGTGTCTAGCTGTAGTCCTGACAGGCACTCCTGACTTGCACTGGTCAGGTTTGGTATCTGTGTGCCCTATTCAGTGCTGCTCATGCGGGTTATTAAGGTGAACAGAATAACACCACTCTCATTAGGCATGGTGGCCATATGTTGGAGCAACTATGTTTTGTTGAAGGACATTTTTGTTTTTGCAAAACAAGAGCATTGAAGCCTTCAGCAATGCGAAGATCTGGTGACAGGTGGGGGGCTGGTGTAGGGAGGGGTCACTAACCTCTGAGATGTGACTTGATGAACAACACCCATTTCACAGATTACATCTAAACTTTCTGTTTATTCTCACTATTACTAAAATAGTTTGACCTCTAGGGAGTGTTCAGTTCTCTTACCGGTTCTGTACAAGTAAGATGTGCATCTCTACCTTTACTCTGGACACACATCAGCTGCTACTGGACTGTTCAAAATTTCCCCTTGAATTAGTGAGTGTGTGGTACACATAGGCATACTACAATCCATTACAATAAAGAACATTTATGTTTTCACACATCTAAGGTAGACGGCACAGTGGTTAGCGTTGTTGCCTTATAGCTCAAGGGCTGTTGGTTGCAATCAGACTTTCAGCACTGTGTGTTTGTGTGGAATTTGCATGTACTCTCTATGCATAGGAATGCATAGAGAGTACATGCAAACTCCACACAAACACACAGTGCTGAAATTGTGTGCATGTGTGTGTGTGTGTGTGTGTGTGTGTGCTGACCTCCTACCCTGGGAAATCCACAGTAATGAGACTGGGGATTTGGTGGCAAAAGGTGAGAGAGTCTTGCACAGATGTTTCCCCTAACCAAACCCAAGTGGCTGTGCTCTGAACACAAGTGGCTGCCCATAGTGGGCATCATGAGAAGACAAGTGTTGGTCAAATAACCGCTGCACATTGTCAAAACATTTTTGCTGTGCATAAATATATTTTTGACTATAACAGCAATACAGTGAGAACAAGCCAAACTGAAACAGAGTGCTCTCTAAGGGATTGAGAATGTCCTCTTGTTTCCTTTTTAACACTGCAATGACTCCCTGCAACTATGTTTTGCTTAAAAAAGCCAAGAACCAAGTTCTTCTTAGTACTTCAAAACATCCCAGATCATTTACCATAAAGTCATTCTAAAGCATGCAAAACAGTGTGTCCCTATAACCAACCTACAAATATCTGAAAGCCTGTAGGTGAACCAGAGCTGATATTTTGACTGACTTTGAAGCCCTCTCATCACTGACAAAATAATGCTAATCATTTTTACCGTTGTGTAGCAATCATGGATAACATGTTAATTAGCTTGACTGGCTTCATCAGGATGGTAATAACAGAAACACCTCCCCATGCTTGTGTCTGCTCTTTCTCTAATTATTTCTGCACCTCCAGATCAAATAACAGCCCATGTCATCTCAATGACCACTGAGCTAGAAATAAAAACAGGAAATAAAACACTTTTGTTTGTACAGAGCTGTGAAAACCTACACCCCTATACTGTAAACATCACTTTTGACAACCTTTCACCTTCTTATAACCTTTATTGCTACATAAAGGTTATCTAATCTTATTAAAACAACAACTTCAGACCGTGAAATCCTTTATTCAACAAAATTCAACCAGTTTTTTTGTGGGGCTAAAGTAAGCACATGTAGTATCTTGTGTGTAAAATTTGATGACACTGAATTGTTGAAATGAAGATCTATTACTTGTCTGTTCAAATATATTGTCAATAATTTTTTAAGTGGTTTGCTGACTTCTTAGTGCCACTGTATATCTGTCATCTTATTCTGCACAATGTGACACTGGTCAGACTGATACTGTGGAGAATCACACTGGCATCCAACTAGAAATAAGCATTTTGGTTGCAGTTGTACATTAATGGGGAGGATACTTTAATAACTGAGCCATTTTTAACTGTAATTATTGTGCTGCTCTTCTTTTATTAACCATGAGCATGACAAAGGTAATGTACTCAGAGGGCCTCTGAAATCCATCATTTAACAATTCCCTCCTGGTATTAATTATGTAAATTACATATGTATATTTAATATACATAAAATCTTTTTACTCATTCTCTTCTTCTGTTCTCTCTAAGCCCCCACTAACTTGGAGTTGGAGAGCAAACGAACGGCCCACTTCCAATCGTCATGGCAACAGAATGTGAATGTGTTCAGCTCATGGAGTAGGCCAGAGTGTGTGCAGGAACTACACCAGGAGGCACAGCTTAACCTCCACCGCCTGTTGCAAGGTAGGAGGGGGTGGGTGCAGGGGATACACAGAGCCCCTCACAGGCTATCTGAAGAATCACATAAGGCTTAGGGGGGGAACTACGCTGTTATACATTCATCTGCTTTGTGTTTCTCCAGTGACTGCATTCCATACAGCACACACAAGTGCATGCTGGGTGTTCTTTTCCTGTTTTGTACTTTCTGGCATTTTGAAGTCCATTGCTCCTGTACCCTTCCAGTACATTGTCTCTTCCTTCTTTCAGTTTTCACACATCACTTCTCTTTAAAAATAAGTAGTCTGGTATCAAATGCATGTCAATTATGATTTGAATTAATATTTGAACCCTGTCGAAACTACTACTGCAGCGTTTTGATTTTTATTGAGTCTATCTGAAGCACACTTTGTTTTCTGGTGATAAAAAGCACGAGTGATAGGAACGTGTTTGGATATTCACCATTTGTCTAATTCTTCAACACTGTAGGTGGACCATGTGTCTGTGCTGTTAGTCTTGCAGAAGCCCAAGGCTAATGTCCATGCTGCTGTAGGGTAACATGTGATACATGCTGTGTTGCATCAACATTAAGATGAAGTGGCTGGGGTCACTTGGTGCTTTTCCACACTTTAACCATGTGCTGCACAGTACTGTGTTGAGGTGCTTCTCCACTGCACTTACCATGCCAGATTGAACTCTGCTGTGCTATACAGAACATAGCCAAACACTCTGATACATAATAAAAATATATGTCAAAGTATTGAACACCTGTATATTTGCTTTAGGTTTGGTATCCACTAAATTTGGCTTTGTGGTACTTTAACAATTGTTTGAAACAGCCAAATGATTGTACTATAGACAGCCACTGCTGTAAAAGCTAAGTTGTGGTCAGTGGCTCGATGCTATCCCTTTCTAGCATACAGCCTGACAATTATTTAATGTTAGATCTTAAGTTAATTTTTTCAGTCAGTCAGTCAGTCATCTTCTATACTGCTTATTCCTGGTGAGGGTCACGGGGAAGCCTGGAGCCCATCCCAGAACACATAGGGCACAGGGTAGCGCTTGTATAGTCCAGCAGAGGGAGCCATTTACAGCCGCATGCACAGTGCTCAGACGTTATGACTGTTACACATTATTAGACTGTGCCCTCTTCTCTTGTTATACAATAAGGGACAAATGACAATTCTACACAAAATAACTTTGTAGAAAAACAGATAATATGAACATTTTATGGCCGTCCCTCCACATTCACAAGGGTTAGGAATGGAAGACTCCTGCAAATGTGAAAATTTGTGAATAATGTTGGGGGGGGGGGGGGGGGGGGGGGGGGGGGGGGGGGGGGGGGGGGGGGGGGGGGGGGGGGGGGGGGGGGGGG
>JABJVR010002859.1:15608-54104 GCA_025773905.1 Chitala chitala | reverse complement strand
CATGGATCCATCCTGCCTTGTCTCAACAGTTCAGGCTGGTGGTGGTGGTGTAATGGTGTGGGGGATATTTTCTTGGCGCACTTTGGGCCCCTTAGTACCAATTGAGCAAAATCTCTGAGGAATGTTTCCAACACCTTTTTGAATGTATGCCACGAAGAATTAAGGCAGTTCTGAAGGCAAAAGGGGGTCTAAGCAAGGTGTACCTAATAAAGTGGCCAGTGTGTGTGTGTATGTATGTGTGTGTATATATATATATATATATATATATGTATATGTGTGTATATATGTATGTATGGTTTGTATATAAATACAGCATACACATACAGTATTTATTTTTTACATACAGTATTTATCTGTTACCAGACAGATACATTATCTACTTATAAATGTATGTGTTATGTTAGTTATGATCCAGAGTGCTGTGTTTTAGGCTGCACAAGCCCGTTTGAAATTCATCAACAAGTACCTGGGCCAAGGGACAACTACGGACAAGACTGTGGACAAGGAGGATAAGGATGGAGGTACTAAAATTTATCCTGTAAATTTGGTAGTGGCACATTTTGTTGTAACAAATCATCAGAGACATTAGTGTTGATAAGATCTGTGTATGTATACTCATGAGTGTGTGTGTGTGTGTGTGTGTGTGTGTGTGTGTGTGTGTGTGTGTTTGCATGCTTGCGGTGTGTATAAAGTGCTATAGTTGGGTTTGCTTCATTGTTAGACTTGTATTAATTGTATGTGTCAAGTTTATTGTCACAATGTAAACAAGGTGGTGATATTTGCAATGGCATCATTGTTTTCATAATGGTGGGAGTGAGCAAAACTGTGTTATGCAACTGTGTGTACCTGAGGTCTTCAGCTCCTCTGCTCACTTGGGGCCAGGCATTAAACTGTGAAGCTGATTGACTGAACCAGCTCCCTTTGCACTCGTAGTGTAAAGTCTCAGTGATTCAGTGGTTTAGAGAAGGAGCTGGGTGCAGCAGCAGTGTCGTTGTTCCTGGGATGAGCAGGTGAAGGTTTTGGATATAATGAGTCAATAAACGATCCTCGAACGAGCCTTGTATGGCTGCTATTAAGGGGCTGACCTTCTGGCCACGTGAAGCTGTGGACTCCAGTTGGGGTCCATTTTCATGGCTGCCCAGGCAGTGTTGTAAGAGGGCAGAGCACTGAGGGACAGCAGCAGAAAGACAGGCTGCTCTTGTGTCACAGATGATGTGTATGTCCCCTGTTTGCCTTTTCTTTTAAGGTACCGGTCTCCTCAGCATGTGACAATGCCACTGGCACTGATGTCATGCTAGTTTTGGGTGTTGGTCAGCATGGAATTTGGAGGGAGGGGGTTCTATTCTTGTGAGGCCACAACTGAGGCCACAATAATTTTTGCTAAACACGTTTGAATATAAAACATCTTAAACATCAGGAAGCACTGATTTATATATAGTGGAGTCCACTTTAGTGGACTGCCTTGGGACTGGCCATATGTGGAGTACTCAAACAAATGTACGTGTTTACATGCTGACAAATAGCTGTTTACCAAGTTCTTGACTGCACCACCTTAATAGAGGCTCCTCCATGTCATATGCATGGCCAGTTCTCAATGTTTGTAGAAATCTTCCATGTTACAACTTTCGTTGAGACATTTTAACATGCTAAACACTTACTGTAATAGTAGCGTACTACTGAGAGATCCACAACAGTGGAATTATGGGGTCTTGGCTATGCACACTGGCTGGCAAGCCATAAATCAGCAGGATGGGTGGGCATCTACAGAGTCTGGCAACCAGAAAGTGACTGTGGCTTGTGACTGATTTTGTAGTGAGGTCTGTATATCCACTTATCCAAAGTCATCAATGATAAATTTGCAATAGAGAAATTAAAAATTTCATCCAGTCAATGTATCAACTTACACTGTATGTACTTAGCCAAAAAATGTTTGTTGAGGTAAGTAGCAGAGAAACCGTATCACAGAAAGAAGTCACTAAATATTTGGTAGTGTTTTGGAGAAAATGATTTTTTACTTGTTTTTTGTACTTGTCCAGCTGCTGACCCAGATGTTCCTCACCTGCCCTCCACGGACCTCATCCAGCCTGTCCAGTCTGGTCTAACCCAGTCCTCCACTCGCATACCTATGAACCTCACTCCATTTTTCAGGTCTGATGTGCTCCCAGACAGCAGCTGTTGTTGCCTGAAACTTCGCCCAAGTGGTTTACCTTGGTGTGGTTGTTGGAATTCATAACTGGTTCTGAGTAGTGGGTGGCAATGACTTTAAATAGAGGTGTTTTAATCGAAGCAGAAGGTGAGGACAAATGCACATGAAAATAAACCTGGAAAGACAGAAAAGTTAGCAGAAGCAGTAATTTGGTGAGGATTCCTAAAACTGAAGTACTTCAAAATATGCGTTCAGAAGGAGACTCTAAATTTTGAAAATAATGATGATGATGCACTTTTGCCAATGACTCTGTGCAATAGAAGCAGTTTTATACTGGCAGTGTTATTTCCTGTTTGCATCCTAGCAGCTTTTTGGAATGGTTTATTAAATTTATTAATGCAAATATAGGAACGAATAGTGATTTGAGTTGTTTTCAGAGGCATGAAAGGGTTTGTCAGAACATTGTTCTGTATCCTGGGGCTCTGTATCATCAAGATTCAACTCTATTCATTTTCATTCGCTGTCTGCCAAGGAGATGCTTTTGAAGAAAAGGCTAGTCAAGATTCTTTGGGACAACTTCACTGTTATAAAGCATGAAAAAGTGTACAGCACTCGTTTAGATACAGTGACTTCATTGAAGAAACCAGTCAAAGACATCTCAAAAAATAAAATGCAATACCCACAATTTTTGACTGGAACTAGAATACTCTGATTGAATTACGACCCAGTGATTGTGAAAGAACAAAGATCTTATAATTCTAAGGAAATTGCGTTAACTTTGTTTATTAATGTTATTTAATAATTAGTTTTTAACTGAAATGCTTAAAAGCCCTGTTCTCACTGTCAGGGGCTGTTATTTTCTGAAACATTAAACCTTTTCATTTTTTTGCAATTGCTAATCCCCAGGAACCTATCTGAAAAAAACATTGCTGCTACAGATGAATTTAAGTAACAGTAACTGTAAGGTAAACATCAATCAGCAATTAACAAGTAATTATTCATATGATATACTTAATGTGCCAAAAATAATTGAAAAAATGAAATACAAAATTAAACAATGTCAAATAAAAAAATCACCAGGCATTAACAATGGGCCAACCTGAAATGAAACTGCCAGTATAACGAAATAGAGAATGTATGTGTGCAAGGTCAATTAACAGCCTTAGCAAAATGTACAAATGTGACCAGATTCTTGTGAATGTGAATGGTTACTATTTTTAGTGTGGTAGCATAGTAGCAATATACTTAGGTGTATACAACTATTATAATTTTTACACTGTATAATATCTCACCATATTAACAGTTTGCGCATAAAGATTTATACATTATCAAATGTATCGGTGATAATTTGTCATGGTTGTCGACATGACATAAAATGCACGCCCAGTCTTGGTCAGCAGTATTGTAAACAGTTTTATTAGTCACTCTGGTATCTCTTCGCTGGGTTCAGTCAGTGACAAATGGCAGTTTTGTGCTGAATGTATTGAACTATTGTGTCAGCACAATGTGTGGGAATCCCTCCATTAGCGACTCCCCTTCCGTTTGGCTCTGAAACACTGGCATTCTGTACAAGTCAGCAAACCTGGCATGGCAAATGACAGTCCCTGGTGTACGCTTTGTCTTTCCTAGCCAGCTCCTCGCCCTCCAGCTGGGCGTTTACATCCACCCTACGAGGTTACAGCATTGTCTATGGGTAATGCCTCTTTGCATGTGTGCCACAGCAGTGAGTGTGGTGTGCAGCACAGCAGCACTCCCGTTTGTGTGCCTGAAGGCTTGGAGTGGCCTGTGCTGGGTGAGGGTTGTGGCACGTGGGCACAGAGCTGCACCCTGCCTTACTGTGTGACACTCAGTGCTTGACTCTGCAGTGTTGCACACTGGATGGGCCTGTGCTGTTACCAATGTCTGTGTCATTTCAAACACACTCATGTATGTTCTGTATGCACTTTTCACTTAGTAGTGGCTTTGGATCTCAGGCACAAAGCACCTGTGCTTTTCAGAAGGTAGTTAACCTGAAGGACGTCAGTAAATGTTGTAGCTATATAAACAAGTATCAAAGCACTGAATTTCTGCGAGCCACTTTTGATAAATTATTTTGCTAAACTAAGGTCGCCAGTACTACTATTACTACTGC
Source organism: Chitala chitala (assembly GCA_025773905.1). Taxonomy (NCBI): domain Eukaryota; kingdom Metazoa; phylum Chordata; class Actinopteri; order Osteoglossiformes; family Notopteridae; genus Chitala; species Chitala chitala. The sequence goes on along the minus strand of JABJVR010002859.1, from coordinate 49,827 downwards.
TACTACTCCTGAAAAATACATTGAACTGAGGTTTATTTTGCATTGTAAGGCGCTCCTGTGAGGGCATTTGACAGACGCACACTGTTCTGCCACTGAATACCAAATGTTACTACATGTGAAGGGAGTACTGTCATCCCTGGAGTTTACCATGGAATCCCCTTTGACATTTTCTGCTATTTTAAAAGAATAATATTTAGATCTGTTAATTAGGAAGTTATTTTTGGTAAAATGAGTTGGGGGTCCTAGGGGATCTCCCTGGAGTGGCCTTACCCATCCATCTAATGACTAGTGACATCATGCCATGGGCTGGCAGAACGCAGCTCCATTAGAAGAGTCACATTAGTGCTTAGCTTTTTACCTTTCCTCATTACAGTGGGCTAGGTTAGATCTTCCACTCTGATCTTCCTTTGTCTTAATCTGGAACATCTAAATTCACAATCTAAAAAGTATTCTCTCCAGGTGATAAAGACTTTTTTTGGCTAAAGCTTGTCTCCGGCCAAGATCTTTGCTGAATTACGTGAAGGACATAGGGCCTTTTATAAATATTAATTGGCAGCTTAGCTTACTACTATAGACAAAAGATCAGATGGTCCTTGAATATACTTAAGGACTAACATTTGGCAATTACAAGATTAATTTATCACAGATTGATATGTATTTAATTTTTTTTTGTAGATATAATACTTCCAATAAAAGTATCACACCATTTACTCATTGTAAACCTAAAGCAATTAATATTTTGTGTCCTCAAAGATAAAACAGAATTAAATCTTATAAGAAAATTCCTGTTGCTACATGGGTTCTCTGTGAAGACCAACACCCATTCTGTATCCATTCCATCAGCATACCTATTTTAGTTAAACAATCATTGAGTCCTTCATTACACAAAGTGTAAGGGTCACCGGTGCAATACAATAAACTTGAGAAGTAGTCAGGCATCCCGGTAAGGATTTTTGCAAACCTTAGCATAAGGCAAGATGACTGATTTGTTGACAAGACATGATGAGAATAAGGACATGACATGTGCATAATAGAAGAGAACCAAAGCTGAGCTTCCACCCTGATTAGGAAACCCAGCACAGAGGAGCAGAGTGGAGCCAAGGCAGAGCACATTCAGAGGTATCGCCTGATCCGAGACATCATCCTGGAGCACAGGTGCCAGGAGAAGCAGTCCAGGAAGGTCCTTACCTCACAGCAGATGGACATGTACGAGGAGCTTCAAGTGAGTGCAGAGATTAGTGGATGCTGCATGTGGCAGGTACACAAGTCAGGACAGGAAGTCCACACGCTCTGCTTGCTTAGAGGCTGACATGCTGAAATTATGGTCTTCAGTTACCTAAATGTAAGTGAAAAATGTTTGCTTTCCAACATTTTCAGCAGGAAGCAAGAGCATAATTGTTGAATTTAAAGTAAGCTTTGGGCCTGGAGTGAAACTTAGGCAGTGAATATTATCATAGTCTTTAGTCACAGCTAATACTGCTTACAAATAAAATATATCCATGAATGCTGAACTGATGTCTCGTGTCACTGAGCTAGACTGAGGTAAGCAGAGTGACTCCCATTGTCTGTCTGAGCAGGTGCTCCTGGAAGAGCAGAGGCAGAAGGTTCTACAGGCCAGGGCTGGATACTGGAGCAAGTTTTTGGAGGTGGAGCCCAGGAAGAAAGAGGTGGAGGTAGAACTTGGTGTGACTCAACAGACAGAGGCTGGGAAGAACCTGCCCTTGGCTCAGCCTGCGCCTGTGAGTGCCAAGTCCAAGAGGTCAGTGAAGAAGAAGTGACCTGTCACGTTGGCAGTACAGCCACAGAGAGACACACAGGCCAAGGCTGCCTGCCCATGAGCTGTGTCGACTACACACTACAGAACAGTGCAGGCGTCCACCTTTGTCCATCCCATACCTCTTTAAATTTGGTTTCAATGTTGGTCCTGATTAAAGAGATGCAAAAGGTACATATGTGAAAAGAGCCAAAGGGTTCTGTGTTGGCCTGTTGTCAGACCCTCGTACTCTCAGCACTCAGTCTTCATGAAGAACGAGCTTTAGTTCTCCACCACTTTCCACGCTGGCTGACAGCCATCTAAATGTGACCTCCAACCTTCTGCAGCAGATCAGCGCCCCCATAGAGAAACACGCTACCCCAGCGGGCTCATAAAGTTGTCAGAAAGCCCAGGTTTTCTTTGGCATCGGCTCTGACAGATTTCTTTCTTTGCTGGCTTGTTTTTTTTACCTTCTCTCTCACAGGAAATAACAAGGATATCTTTTGCTCCGGTGTCATAATGTTTTGACTTTTAGATGTATGGCATGATATCATTTCTGCCTGCTCCTTAAAGGTCATGCAATCAATCACATGGACAGATCGATGGGGCCCAAAGCGCTAGCTGGGCGGGAGGGCGCCTCTGTACATCGATCGGTTTTGTCTGCCGCTTGTTTCAGGCTTTCGTTCATGCTTGGTGGGTCCTGCTGGGTTGAGGAGCCACCACTATTACACCCTTATCTCTCATGCTGGACTCACAGCTCCAGGCAAGAGGCTGGTCTGAGAGTGTGTAAGACCACTGCTTCTGCACACACTTTGGGCTAAGCTGTAACAACTATGGAAATGTCTGGTATAAATATTTAACACATATTAGTAGCCAGTTTACTGTCAGTTATATCTTAGACAGAGCTGCTTTTATATCTTTATGGGCTGCTTTATATGATGTTTCTGATCCAACTATTTAAAATGGCATAATTGTAATGTTTTGTCACAAATAATTCATAAAAAGAAAGCTGTATATCTCATGAGTGCTGCACAGCAACGTGGTTCTCATATTTTGTATATGAACTAGTGAGTGTAGGAAGGGACTGATACAGAGTTTTTCACGTGGTATTTTGATGTCAGTTTCATTCATATTTTGATTATCGTAAATACGATCATATTCAAAATATGACAATGCTGCCATCTAGCGGCAATGTTAATTGGAAGATGAGTAAAAGGCAAAAACTGGAATGTACTTGGCATGCCTACTGAACATAGCTGAAATGTTGTTCAAACATATCATGCATGTTGTACACTCAGGATCACATGTGTCTGGAAAGAGAAGCACAGGTGTGAGGCAGGTGTGTTCTGGTGAATTACCGTGTTCATTTCCTGTTCCTCATTGTGCTTTTGCATGTTCTCCATACTGGCTTTTAAAATTGTATAAATTTTAATGCTGTAATGTCTTTGTATTTTTTTTTCTTAACAGTCCCATTATATCTAAGTCTCCTTTATTAGTTACCACTATTATGTCTGTCTGTGATTTCGTTTTTTATTTGATCCAAGTTCATCTGTAATATTCTCATAAAATGTTTGTGCAGCACTTTATAGTAGTCGAGATGAGAAGAGGATGCTGTATGAAAATGAATTTAAGTTGAACAGAATTGCAGGATAAAATGGAATATTCAGAATTTGTTTTAAAATTATGTTTATGATTTAAAGTTATGGCTTTATTCTAGAATTGTGCAGAGAAGTTAACGTTTTGCAGTACATACATCTATTGAAGAAATTTTTAAAAACAGACAGTGGCCCAGACTGCAGCCCGGTCTGTGCCTTTAGCATTTATTTTTATAGTTATTTTTTATTCAGATGTAGCTTATAAAAAAGTGTTGTGCCTGTTGTCAGTTTCCAAGTATATTTATTCATCAATTGTCAGTTTCTAAATAGGTGGACTTAGTCTTTGAATGTAAATACTGGCTCACCCTACCTGTTGCTAAGTAACTGTTCAGTTCTAACCAGACAAAATACAAAACTGTTTATAACCATATGTCATTTATGTGATGTTACAATATAAATTTAACATGAAATTGTTCAATAAATCTAAAAAATTACATCATTATATTTTTTCCCTATAAGTTTTTGCTAATGTAAAGCTTAGTGTGATTGAACATGAAAACAATAAATAATTAACCTAATTTAAATACATTAGTCCTTTAGCAACCTAAATGTTCAGGGGATAAAAACAATTAAGTACATGTTCATTTGCTGCAATAATTAATGCAATCATCATTTAGGAAAATCTAAAGATACTTATGTTTTCACTATTACAGCTGCTCACAACATTTAGTATACTTAGAATTTCCATCCACTATCTTAACCGTTTAGTCCTGGTGAGGGTCACGGGGAAGCCTGGAGCCCATCCCAGAGCACAGGACACCAACCCACCACAGGGCACACACACAATGGGTAATTTGGACACACCAATCAACCTAACCAGCATGTCTTTGGACTGTGGGAGGAAATCAGAGCACCCAGAGAAAACCCACCAAGCACAGGGAGAACATGCAAACTCCACGTACACAGACCCAAGGCAAGAATTGAACCCCAGGCCTGGAGGTGCGCATCGACAGCGCTAACCACCGCGCCGCCCTACTTAGAATTTCACTTAAAAATCAGTTTAACAAAGTCTGGATTATCTAGTGTGATTTATCATCTTCTTCTTCTTCTTCTTCTCAGTCAAAGCTGGTTAATTAAAATCTTTGCTGTAACAAAAATTTGCCTTAGCAGCTCTCCAGGGCAGAGATGGCCTGACTCATATTTATGAGGAAAAGTCTTGTGAATCAGCGCCCTGGTTTTGTTAAGGTCTCAAAGTGGAAAGGTGCTGTGTGTCCTGCTTTTGAGATGCCTCTACACAGCTGTCCTGTGTGCCCAGCAGGAGCCCGAGGGTAGCTAATGCCTCTCACGTTTACACTCCTGCCAGCCTGTCCTCTTATTCGCATTGTGCCACAGATCACATGACATCTTGCACTAGGCAGACCAGCTACTGCAGCACAAGCCAGCAGAGTGTTTTCTATAGCATTCAATGCACGTGCTCAGGCCAGTTTAAATTTTATGTAATATTGGTAGTTTTTTTTTTTTCATGTCTGTTTCGGTGTCAGTTACAAGTGATGAGTGACAGATCAGAACTGTGATCTGACCTGTCATGACCAGTGTGTAGATGAGCAGGGGGTGTTGGACTGCTCTTCTTACAGCCACAGTTTGGCTCTTTTCATGAGGACATGAACGGCACCCTCAGCATTGCAGCGTCTGTCTTAATTCTGTGTGTTCTTTAGAAGAAAGCAGTACTCTGTTATGTATTGCACGGAGGAGTGGAGGAGGAATACATTGATGCTTCCACAGCGATGGCCAGACTGTGTCGGAAGTACAAGGTGACTGTAAGGGCTCTGTCTGTTGGCTGGGGAATTTTCCATACCTTGGAGAGGATGATAATGAAAAAGCAGCACTTTGGCAGGAGCTGAAGGCTCTAAGGTATTATGACACACACTGGCCGACGGTAAGGCCATCATAAAGATGTGTCCCCCACCCCACCCCACCCCTCCCCTCCCCAGGGAGACGTTCAGATAATTTTCCCATATGGAGATGAAGACTTGGTGTGCCAGTAGCTCAGTGGTTCATCTGCTCTCCGGGTAGGGTACGTATGACTTTGGGCTGGGGTTGACTGAAGTTTGTGGAGTTGGGTGATGGCAGCACCATGCAGCACCAATGCTGGGCTGTGCAGACAGGGGCTGATGCTGCCAGGTCCCATCCACACTGCTTCACTGCGATGTGTACACCTTACCCATCGCCGCCCCCTTCCCTGCTGTTGCTGCAAGAGAACGCTAATAACGTCAATGCCAAACTAAGTGCCAAGCATCAAAACACACTGGGTGTCTGATGCTTTTCTGCAAGGTGCAAAAAAAGATGTGATTTATGCCAAGTGCAACAGCCCTTCTGAAGAGCGGGGGTGTTCTGAGCACCCCTCGTTGTGTCTGAGATGTGTTCTGTCTTCAGGCAAGTCTCTCCTGGTTACAGCATCCCCTGTCGCCATGGTGTCCTGAGAGCTCAAGAGTGCAGCCCTCAGCTACGACCTGCAGCCTCGTGATGAGGTGAGCGCTGGTGCTGCGTGCTGCTGCTGCACGTCAGCGTATTCGCAGATCGCAGTCGCTGTCTCTGAGCCACATGCCCTCCTTTCACCGAAGTGATCGAGAAAGGTGCCAAGCTACCTGTAAACTGCAGAGCAACAAAAAGTGGGCATGAATGAGAAGAGGAATAAAGCCATGCTTTCCCTTTTGTATCTAATCTGACATCAGACTCCCTAAGAACTGAAAGTAAAGCTGCTTTTTAGTCTTGGCCAGTTGAGGTATTTGCATAAACCAGTCCTTCTGCTACCAGTTCAGAAGTGAAGAATCTGTGTAATTCATGAAAATGGCAGACCCGAGTGTGTTTGGATCATGGATGTAATGGAGCGATGTAACCACATAGGAAAAACATCCATGATGGAGATGTGTTTCGTGTTAAATCCTTGACAGCAGTTGTGGAACTGGCTTGGTGTGCATGGCTATGATATCCAACAAGCCCACAGTCCTGTTTTCTGCAGGTACCAGGACATTCATGCTAAGCTTTCTGCACAACCAGCTAGCACTTTTGTAGCCGTTACAGGTGAGGGAAACAGGCTCAGGTTGAAGGACAACATCAAGCAACAGCACGATTCACACCATCTGGTGTCCTGCAGGGGTCTCCAATTACATCATTTTAAACAGATGACATTAAAGCTGCCTTGTTTAGCGTGAAACAGCTATTTCTCCCATGTAATTTTCATTAAGACTCAATAGCATAAGCCAAGAGGCTAGTTGCTGTCTTTCACTACCATGGACGCCACTCCACTGTTCTGTAGGCACAGGCTAGCATGCTGGGTCATGCTAGTGTTAGTGTTTGTCCCAAGAATTAATTATTCAGGGATTCCTCAAGATAGCAGGGCTGTTCTTCTTAATATTCAGCACTTGTGAAGATACGCATGTAACACCTGCTCAATTCACTCCCATCAGGCTCTGTCTACAAGGTGGTTTCTGAAAGGAGCTCAAAGGTGTGGTTGCCTACCCCACAGGACAGGCTTCTCCATTCTGTGTGTGTGTGTGTGTGTGTGTGTGTGTGTGTGTGTGCGAGGGGGGGGATATGTGAGGTTATGTGACTTTTTTCATCCATCTGTGGCAATGAAGATGAACCTACTTAGCCACTGACTCACTTGGCTGTCAGATGAAAAAATCTTGAGCCCTCTTCAGTAAGATTAGATGAAATCAGATCAAGTTAAAATTGCTAATTATCCCCATAAGGAAATCTGTTTGCTGCATCTGGGAATTCATCAATGTATAGATAACAGAAATGTGTATGCACAGTAAATTATATACACTGATCATTCATAACATTATTACATAATATTGATTATCTTGTTACAATGGCACCTGGAAGTGGGTGGGCTATAATAGGCAGAAAGTGAACATTTTGTCCCTGAAGTTAATGTGTTGGAAGCAAAAAAAAAAAAAAGAGCAAGCATAAGGATTTAAGCAACTAACAAAGGTCAAATTGTGATGGCTAGACTACTTGGTCAGAGCAACTCCAAAACTTTGGCTCTGGTGGCATGTTACTGGACCTCCCAAAAGTGGTCCAAGGAAGGAAAACCATTGCATCGGCAACAGGGTCATGAGCAAAAAAGCCTCATTGATGCACATGGGGAGCAAAGGCTGGCTTGCGTAGTCTGATCCAATAGAAGAGCTGCTGTAGGTCAAATGGCTGACAACATTAATGCTGGTTCTGATAGAAAGGTGTCAGAACAGTTTGTTGCATATGGGGCTGCATAGCCGTAGACCGATCAGGGTGCGAATTCTGACTCATGTCTACTAGCAAAAGCGCTTACAATTGGCACGTGAGCATCAGAACTGGACCATAGAGCAATAGATGAAGGTGGCCTGGTCTGATGAATCAAGTTTTCTTTTATGATGTGGATGGCTGGGTGCATGTGCATTACTTACCTAAGGAAGAGATGGCACCAGGATGCACTATGGGAAAAACGCAAGCCAGTGGAGGCAGTGTGATGCTTTGGGCAATGTTGTGCTGGGAAACTCTGGGTCCTGCCATTCATGTGGATGTTACTTTGACAGGTACCACCTACCTAAACAGTGTTGCTGACCATGTACACCCCTTCATGGAAACAGTATTCCCAGATGGCAGTAGCCTCTTTCAGCAGGATAATGTACCCTGCCACACAACAAAATGGTTTGACAATAGTTTGAGGAACACGAGAGTGCGGTGTTGACTTGGCCTCCAAATTCTCCAGGTCTCAATCCAATCGAGCATCTGCGGGATGTGCTGGAAAACAAGTCTGATCCATGAAGGCCCCACCTCACAACACACAAGACTTAAAGGATCTTCTGATGGGTTGGTGCCAGATACCACAGCTTGCTTTCAGAGGTCTAGTGTAGTTGACTGGTCAGGGCTGTTTTGGAGGCAAAAGGGGGACCTATTCAATATTAGGTGGGTTGTCATAATGTTATGGCTTTATGTTGTTATATGTTTTATATATATATATATATATATATATAGATGTAAAATGCATGATTTTTGTATGCTTTATTTGTTTAATAAGCACATGTACTGAGGGTACTTTAGAAGGGATATTAATAAGCATACTTTAAGTACTAAAGTTATTGTTATGGAGCATTATCATTGCTGTCACGCGTGTAACCTATGGAGGAGGTGGAATAACTTAAAAAACTTACACACAATATTCATATTTTGGTTAATGCATGGCTTGCTGGGAAAATGTTGTGTATTTCAGGTGACTTTTGTTTTGTTTCTGTCATTTCGTATAGTCAAATGTCCCTTGTTGTGGATGAGAGTACTCTGATGGTAAAGCCTAAAATGAGAATACAACAAGAACGAGCATCCAAAGTGTAAAGACGTGTTTGTGTATGTGTGTGTGTACAAGGGTTTGTGATTAAGCATCGGTAGGACAGAGGTCCAATCTTCTGGTTAATTCTGAGTGACTGTGTGTGGCATGAAGGCTTGAGGATTAAAACAACAGCAGCAGGATTTACCGCAGTAATCTGACACCAGCACCACCCCCCCTCCCCAAAGTAGACGACAGTTGGATTGCACCCCAGCTCTCTTTCCTAAAAAAAAAAAAACTGCTGACCAGGCTAGGTTGTCCTTGTGTCAGCCTCAGTCCCACAGCAAGAATCACCGTACAAAAAACACCCAGGACATGGCACATCATGAGATCAACCATCTAACATATGTCAAAATTTTTACAGTCAAATCCATTATCTCAAGGTCTAACATATTCGACACTACCAGACTCAAGATCTCATGGCTGTTGTGGCCTCATTGTCTGATTCAAAATCTAACAGACATTACCAAACTCAAGATCAAACGGGCTGTAGTATCTTAATTGTTTGATTCAAGATTAAATGGACTGACGAAATCTTGCTGGTTGAACGGTCAACGGCCTGTAATGTTCGTTGTTGCACTGAAGAATGAACAGTAGGACACAGTTTCCATGCCAGACTCTAGCTCTAAAAGACAGTCTCAGCTTCATATCCTTAGTGTCAGCTTCATCTCCTCAGCCTCAGACCCAGGAGCTTTCACAGATGGTTACCGCCTCGCTGTCACAACTTCCCTCTGAGTTTACTGGGATCAAAGAGATGAATCAGATGCAAATGATAAAAAACATGCATACTAGGACTGAAGCCATCTGTACCTACAAAAAGCAAATGAATTTAAAACAAAGCCTATGTTTACTCTATAACTCTATTAATTTGTTTTAGAAATAAATTGTCAAAAAAGGTCAAGGTCAAGGCATTGACAAGCAATTATACAGTTATACAAGTAGGGTTGCAGGGTCAATTCCAGCTTTTAGATCTGTGTGTGTGAATTTTGCATGTCCTCCTTGTGTATGTGTGGGTTTGCACCATGTGATTACCACAGCCTAAATGCGTTCTGTTCAGGTGAGCTGTTCCTTCTAAGTTTGTGTGTGTGTGTGTGTGTGTGTGTGTGTGTGTGCAAATTTATCTTCTGATTCAGGCTCTAGTCGTCATGACCCTGTACAGGATAAGCAGTTAGAAGATGAATGATGATGAATGAATAATTTATATGTGTTTATTCATAAGGTTAGGTGTGATGCTAAGACATTAATGGCGTTTTCTGGAGGAAAGAACGATCTACAGCCGTATGCCTGTAAAGTTAGACACAAGTCAGCGAGCGAGCAAAACAGACACGTAGCCAAGGTTCACCACCCACAGAAAGCGGACGTTTCGTAAACACTGAGATCAGTTTGCTTTACAGAAGAGCAGGTGCTGGAAGGAGAGGCAAGCAGCAGACAGGAAGCGAAGGAGAAAGAAATAGCAGACAGGAGGGGAAGGAGAGGGAAATAGCAGACAGAAAGGAAAGGAGAAGGAAATAGCAGACAGGAAGGGATGGAGAAAGAAACAGCAGACAGGAGGGGAAGGAGAGGGAAACAGCAGACAGGAAAGGAAGGAGAGGGAAACTGCAGACAGGAAGGGAAGGAGAAGGAAATAGCAGACAGGAGGGGAAGGGGAGGGAAACAGCAGACAGGAAGGGAAGGAGAAGAAAATAGCAGATAGCACCTTCTGTGTAGCTCCTTGGCCACTCGGGGGGCAGTGTAGCTCCTGGCTGCTCAGTCCTCTGTCTCCATGCACGTCGCGTACGCTCTCACTCAGTGTGTTTGTCTGCACCATGACACCTCTGACGGCAGCCCAGAAGACTGGCTCTCACGCCAGCTGTGAGGTGTCATGACTCCGCATTTATTTCCAGTGCAAATCTTACACATGAGAACCCTGGTCTTTTCTTAGTTTGCATTCCCGGTCTTGTGGTTTCTGCGGTGCTGGTAGAGGTATGTGTACTGATTTATGAATCAGACAATTTATTCATTTATTATTATTATTATTATTATTATTCTGTTAGGTTTTTAGTATCACTGCTTGGAGATTTTAATCTGGTTAATGCAATCTTTTTTAACTGATGCAGGACAGCAATGTTCTGTGTAATAGTTAACCAAATAATGTGACACTACGCTGTTACATTCAATTCAGCTGCTCAGTTAAAATCGAATGCTTCAGATGTGAAAATTTTGAAAGTGCCTGCCAAATAGAATATGTAGACATGAAAATATTTATAATAAATAGCCCTTATGACATTTAGAAAGATTTAGATGGTTAGGAGCTAAAAGATTTCTTGTAATTACAAACACATGGGATATGCAATCCTGTTAACAGTATTTAAATTTGTCTTTACTGGTTCCTTATTACATAGGTTTAAGATGTTTCGTTCTTTGAACGAAACTCTATTGCTATACATTTGTTTTGAGTTGGTGACCATTTGCTTAGCATACTAAATGATATATTGCTTTTGTTTATCACATGGGGGAACCAAGACACTTCACTGAACAGATCCTCAGATGGGAGATCTCTTTGATCCTTAAAAAGAAAAATTTGAAGAACAGCAATACAATAATCACGGCTTTCATTTTGTAGCATTAATAAACTTCTCATACTGCATCCATTTCAGGTTATTTAGTCCACGACACATGATTGGCAGTGACAGAGATTAGCATTCCCCCAACATCACATAAATGTTTAGCAGCAAAACAGACTGCCAGCCACAGCTAATGGCAGTGATTAAAAAAGGTATGATAAAACATCACTCAAACACAGACCCTCTCTGGACCTGAGGCATCAGGGAGACCCTTTTGATCATATTAACAGAAATGGCATCACATTGCTGGCCATCCAGTCTCTGCAGCCAGAGCAGCACCTTCCACCCACCTCTTCGCCCCTCTCACTGGGTGACTCTCCCTTCTGCTTTATGCACCACTTTCAGTGGTGTCAAACTGCAGGAAACACCGATGTACAGTTACAACAGGGCAGCCATGACTGGCAGCAGAAATGCTTGCCCATGGGAGCTCCCTACCCAGCTTTAACAGCTAAAAATACAGGTCTTTGACCGCAAGCTTGCTGTGCTCCTGGATTAGAATCAGACCTTTACTGGGTCATGTGCTGAGCTCCTTCATTCCTCCAGGGCCAGATTGTTAACCACTCTGCAGGATCAAGACTCCTCACTGGCATTGGATCTAGGCGCTGTTTTTCAGAATAAGAGTCCTGTGCAAATGCACAGTTGCATTTCTATAGCATTTCTTCCTTTCAGAACAGGTGCAAGCTCACACCAGGGAGCTGTGTGACATTGTCAGTGTCCTTCATTTATTATTTCAAACTAGGATTCACTAAGTGGCAGTAACAATCTTATTGTCAGGTACTTCAGGAGAATTCAGCTGCGAAGGGAATACACCTAACTTTGCTGATTCCCATTCTCCTTTCCACCAGCACTAATTATTGTCACTCTAAGGCCAGGGGGAAAACAATGAAAAACAAGCATTTTATTATCTTTTTTCCATTTTTGGAAGCATCCTAGCAAACAAAATAAGCAATGTACACCCAACAGAAAAATACAGCAACCACTGATTGTTTCAGACCTACTGGCCTGGTAATGGGGTGGATAATGCTGTCATCTACCTCCTACAAAGAGCTTTCTCTCACCTGGAGAAACCTGGGAGCACTGTGACAATCATGTTTTTAAATTTCTCTAGTGCTTCAACACCATACAGCCTGGGCTTCTGAGGGATAAGCTGGAGCACACAGTGGTGGACTGTCGCTTAGCAAACTGGATACCGGACTACCTCACTAACCAGCCACAGTTTGTGAGGGTATGGAGATGTGTGTCTGACACAGTGGTTTACAGCACAGGGGCCCCACAGGGAACCACCTTGGCACCATTTGTCTTCACCCTGTACACTACAGACTTCATGAATGGCTCGCCAAATTGTCACCTATAAAAACTCTCTGGTCACTCTGTGATTGTTGGTCTCATCACAGATGAGGACAAAAGAGAGTACAGTGAACTGATCCAGGACTTTGTAGACTAGTGTCTGCTGAACTGCCTCCAGGTTCAATGTGGAGACGTCCAAAGAACTGGTAGTGTATTTGTGCAGGCACAACCTCATGCAGTACCAGTGAACATCCAGGGAATGGACATTGAGAGAGTCGACTGATATAAGTACCTGGGTGTTCACCTCAACAATAAACACACTAGTGCACTTTACAAGAGGGGGTAGAGCAGACTCTACTTGCTTATGAGACTGAAGTAGTTTGGAGCGCCAGGGGCACTCCTGAAGACCTTTTTTACACAGTGGTGGCATCAGCCTTGCTTTGTGGAGTGGTCTGCTGGGGCAGCAGAATCTCAACTTTAGACACGAAGAGACTTGACAATCTCATTAAAAGGGCCAGCTCTGTCCTGGGAAGTTCCTTAGATCCAGTGCTGGTGGTGGGAGAAAGGAGGATGTTAGCCAAACTAGCATCCTGGCTGGAGAACAACTCCCATCCCATGCATGAGACTCTGACAGCACTGAGCAGCTCCTTTAATGACACTGCTTCACCCCAAGTACATGAAGGAGCATTATCACAGGTCCTTCTTTGCTGCCACCGTTAGATTGTACAATCAGCACTGCTCCCAGTAGACACCACACACGTATAGAATGTAAATATTTAATACCATGTATAATATATTCTATGTGCAATTTATGTAAATATTAAAATGTGGAGATTTTCTTTTTACTCTTACTATTTTTATCATTTGTTCTTGCTACTTTGCTGTCCATTTGGTGCTGTAACACTGTGAATTTCCCTGTTGTGGGACTAATATCTTATCTTACTTAAACCAAAATGCAATGCTTTTGTGAGGCTGATGTGGCAGCAACCAAAAACCAATACGCCTGTTTTCAGACCATGTTTCAGTTAAATCCAGCAAAGAACTGTATTTCTATTGAATATTAAATGTACAAATTAAATTGAGGTAAAAACAGAGAAAGCTGGAGAATGTTCTTGGCCACTGGGTGTTGATTGACCTTTCAGAAAGTTGTCTTTTTATTACATGGGTTCCCTAGAATGATTTAAATTACTTTGTTTACAGTGTGTGCAATATTTTCAAATGTTGCTTACCTGAGTAGCTCAACGCAGCTCAGATGAGTTTGTAAGCATGCCGCACTGCTGAGATAAACTGTCATATGATGAGGGTTTTCCTTTTCTGCATAGACAGTGAACGGGAGGAAGGATCAGTGGTGGCCTGCAGGTCATTAAAGGGATATTCACTTACATGCACAGAATCAAATTGTTGCTTGATATGACATATACAGTCCCCCATTTTCTATGAAATTCTGATTCTGTCTACATGCACTAATTTATACATTAGGATGTTTATTGTTTCATTGGTTTTGGTTCAGTTCAGCAACCTTTTCTACCTGATTGGCCAACACCTTATCACAGGACTTAGCAACATCATAGGAAGATGTTTAGACTGGATAACCTCAAAGGTATGCATATAAGTAACTTTATTATTCATCCATCCACTATCCAACTGCTTATCCTTTGCAGAGTCACAGGTGGCCTGGAGCCCATCCCAGGCAGTCTAGGGCACAAAGCAGAGCCCACCCTGGATAGGGTGCCAACCTATTGCAGGAATCTTATTATTCAGTTGATTCAATTTTTTTGTTGAATTAATTGTCTATCTCCAAAACAGAGTATAGTGCTGTATCTGTCTGAAGTTTGTTTTCTGTTTTCAATGATAAAATACTATATAAAGTAGACATTGTCACACCCAGCATCTCTCATCACTTAGACACACAAACACAATACTGACTGTCTTTCTTGATTTAACTGAGGTAAAATTCAACACAATGCAGCATGTGTTAACATTAGGGAACCCGATAATTATCAAAATGACTTTCAAGAGGACCATTTTACTTATGTTCCACTCACTGAGAGCCACAGCATGAGAACAATTATAGAGAATAAGGCCATCACCAGAGGTGCAGTGATGTGGATACACAGGTATATGATGTATACCCACCTCTAAAAAAAAGATTTACTGTATATCCCCCTAAAAATAGTATGAAATGCATGAGTCAGAGAAGTGAGTATACATGTATGCTTGAAAAGTATCAGATAACTAATTTTGCAAAAAATAAAAATAAACATATAAAAGAAATATTTCTTATTGTATTGGCCACCTTTTGGTCTTTTTTGCAAGAAGTAAGAACGCACAGGTGAAAGTGTGAATATGCATTCTCGCAGTGATAGAAAGAACCCACCTACCAATTTAAGTGGCCTGCTGGGTCAATGGGTAGAACATCAGGCTGGGATGCAAAAGACTCCCAGTTTAAATCCCAGCCCAGGTGCATCCTTGAGCAAGACACTCAAAATGCTAGCTCCCTGGGTGCCATGTATGGCTGTCCACTGCCTTCCCCCTAGGGGGATGGGTTAAATGGAGAGAACAAATTATTTGACAAAAAATACTGGGCTAAAAATCTGATTCCTTTACCCAATTGCTAAAGTGGGCTGCTGTAAAGGTTAAGGTCATATTTCACATTAGTCATTACCATTTAAAACAAAAAAGGCCAACTTTTTATCCCATTTATTGTCATTGCCATGCATATATATTTTGCTTTCAGCGGTTTGATGTAAATTGCACCTTTACAAAAACCAATTGCTGCACTGTATAATCACATGAGAAGTCGGCTAATGGTCTCAGGCAATGAAGACTAGAGAGGGAGCTACAAATGGATCGTATTTCCTCAGTCAAAAGGGTCTTTACATTTTGTTTTACACTACAAAATGTTTTAAATGGTATTTCTGTGACAAACTGATTTTTAAAAACACCGAATTAAGTGCATAATTAACGTCCACAGTCTCATGTTATAACGTTCTCCGGAAGGTTCCGTTTAGTCTTGATCCCACATGAAAGAAAAAAAGAAGGAATAAAGAAAAACAATCCAACAGTTCCTCCTGGAAAAATGTGTTATCAAACCACTCAGGCAGCTGAATGAATCAGTTTTCTCTTCCCTGTTGTTAAATGGATTGCCTGCCCGTTCCACTCGGTTAAGAAATAAATCTACATCACTGGTAACCACTTCCTTGTGAGCAATGCTTTCCAATTAGCTTGTAATCTATAGGGGCCCATGTTATCTGGATGGAGAACAAGAACATGTTTAATGCAATAAATAAATAAATATCTTGTACAACTCTAAATTGTATGAAGATACAAAACCTACAATTGTGTACATGGTCCCCTTGTAACCATTGCAATGGCTTCACTGTATCTCCTGCACAGCTGTTTAGCTTGTGTGACAGAATTTCACAAACACCCATGGGCCCTACATCTGCTTGTCCCTTAAAATTCACTATGATTTAATCGGTTAATTACAACTAACCCCTTTATTTTGGACCTAATGTTGATGTGTTTCAGCTGCAGCGCCCTAAACCTCGTTTTGTGTTTTTGCTGCAAGATCATGGGTAGTTTCCAGAGGGTGTTGAGCACCGGTATAAGAGCAAGTCATAACGAAGTAATCCCAATCACGTTGAGCACCTTGGTGCAGTGAGCAGGTGTGAACACACACCTGAGTCCTTCTCACATGAGAGTCATGTTTTGCACTAACATAGAACAGAGGCATGTAAACCCTTGTCACGGAGGCATCATAATACTGTAACGGACTCTTTTGAATACATTTTATCCCTTCGGGGCTTCCGTAAAGGGGAGGACTTTTTTTTCTTCCATTATTTCAGTGTCTAAAAACATGTCTCAATTGGCCAAAATGGGGAAGTAAGGCCACTCTCCTGCTTCACCTTTTTTTATTTAGATTTAGCCAATTGGATAATGCTTTCATTTTCTAGCAGCCAATCAGGTAAAGGGGTGTGGTCTGGATCAACATCCTTAACCATTTGTGGTAGGGGGAAGATATATAGAGGGTCCAGGAGGTTCTTGCTCCATATATGCAACCAATGTGTAAAGCACATATATTCTTACGGTCTGTACTGTCCTCTGTGCAGACTACAGTAACTAAACTTTTAAGAGTATTACTAGATATGAATTCGTTCTTTGCAGGACTAATTAGAAAATAACGAGTTATGTGCAGGACACACTCACTGTAACATTGATGCAAAACAGTTTAAAAGTAAGAATGTATTACTGCTGTATTGTATTATAGTAAATGTATTACTGATCTTGTCATGCATTCCTTTTGTTGCATTTAATGTCTAAGTCAACATTCCAGTAGCTGAGGCCACAAACTGGAAAAGTAGACCTTGACAGAACGGTGCTTCTGTCAGCATTACTCTGGGTAGCTCTGAGGTTTTTGCATTGGATTTTTTTTTTTTTTACATTTCTGATGTTTTCTGTGCACTTCAAGCTGGGTAACTGCAGCCTAATCATGTCTGAGTTCTGTTAATCTTTATTCCCCCTCCGGCTGGCTATCTTAACCTATGTAAAGCACGAGTCATAGCAGAAAAGGCATAGAACCTGGAGCTGTTCATTCTGGTATTATCAATGCATACACTCCCTTTCTAAGTCAAGTACACGCCCTTCTGCCTAGCTCTACTAAATCCTCTTGTTTTCCAGGTGTATTGCATTGCTACATATAAAATTTTGAATGTATGGTAAACTATTCCCTCACCTTGCCACTTTAGAGGTTTGTGACCCTGTAACAATCATCACTGTGTGAGTGGACATGTTAAAAAGATAATAAATAAATAAATAAAATAAAATAAAAGAATTACTACTACTACCACAAAAAAGTCCTCCCCTCTACAGAAACTCAGAGGAGATAAAATGTATTCAAAAGAGTCCGTTACAATACAAATACAAAAGGGAAACTCAGCACTTGGCTGTGAAACATTTAAAAATGCTCTTAATTTTAATTGCCTCAGTGAAATCAAATTTAATAAAATACCTGTATCTGTGAGTTAAAATGGTAAACCATGGTTTAAGTAAAAATCACCCGACATTGGCTTAAGTAAAAAATCACCCGACATAGACATTGGCTTTCAAATACACAAATACATTCTGTTGGACACGTCAGTTAAATAGTAACTGATGCTGCTAAAACTGCACACATTTTATTTATTATTTTATATTAATGATTTTCATTAATAGCAGGTGTCCCATGCACACCAAAATAATAATAATGCGGTACAATTTAAAAAGCAGTTACTCAGCAAAATTTGAACTCACATCTCATGGCGTTAAATGTAGAGACAGTTATACACATGCACAAAACCTGCAACACCTGAACTAAGATAAGACCGATCATTTATATATATAAAAAACGACGGAGCAGAAATAAACACAAACATCAGCAGTTTTGGTCGGGAGGTACGGAACTCTCGAGAGCGGGTATCTGTAGTCGTTATTAATACAAGAAACGACTCTACTAAGTCACGGATGGATAGAGTCCATGTTTTACCTCTTCAGTGTGGCTTGACATGTTTAATAATTCAGGCTGAGCATTTCGTGCGACGTCATAGCGACTGTTTTGGGATTTTTAAAACTTTACACTCATAAATGTAGTCCGGTGCACCCTCCAAATGTGGTTTGCTTATAATTTATAATTTTATCATTTTAATACTGCTTTAAAACTAACTCAGTATGACGTTGTCCACGGTTTCAGTTGCAGTTCTTACGGATTTCATGTGCAGATGCAATAAGCCACCAGCTCATAATTATGTGTTGTAGGTTAATGAAAAATTCTTCTAAAAAGAGAAGTAAAACATTACTATCAATTACTGTGTTCCTAGTTACAGGCATGGTATGATAATATGACGCGTGATCTACTGAATACCTTTTAAACTGCATAGTCATTTTTGTTCCGAATAACTCAACACGTTTTCTGCTGACAGGAAACTTCCCAATCTCTTGCCCAGTCAACGAGACACAAGTCATATTGCATCATAACCGTACAAGCTGCATTCAGCATGCTTGTTTGGAATACAATACAATAACACGACAAAACAGGCATATTTATGTGATTTATTACACGCAGGTGGGTGCATTTTTGCGCTGCCGAGCTTGTCAGATGGCGACACCCATCGCATTGCCCCGTGGCTACCGCATCGCATCCTTAGTGTCCAAAGCGGCAGCCAAAACATCCCCCGGTACGTGGCTGGCCGCTCTTAAAACAGCAGTTATATGGGCTCTGCTAAACATCCGGGTGTCGGAGCGCGAATGCGCAGACTCCACGCCGCAGTTGGGTTTCCGTGTTGGCTGGGGAGAGAGAGGGGGGACTCTAGCCTGAATAGAGAGCGCTAGAGACGCAGCGGGATACTGTGTAGGGAAGGATATCACTGTACAGCTAAATAAAGAAATTAAGAATCGGTTCTCGGTCAAACATCAGCAGTCAAAATCTGACAAGTATTGGCAGTACATTTTGGTATGGAGACCGCAGTGACAAGATACTCTTAACATGTGAGATTTAAAGAATAAAAGAGAGCGAGCGTGCGGCGGTCCCCCTGTGCGTTTATTGGTGATCTCGTTTTTTGCGGTCCATCAACGTCTCTGTTTTCGGGGGAAAAATGAAGAAGTTTAACATAAGAAAGGTGCTGGACGGCCTGACGGCAGTGTCGTCCTCCTCTTCATCTCCTCAGCCTGGGAACAAGGAAAACGACTTGATCCAGGAGACACTTCAGTCTGAACATTTCCAGCTCTGCAAGGTAATATTCAGACATTTTAACGCGATACAACATCTTAAACAGATGTGTACAGTATGCGCTTATTTGTAGCAAGAGGTTTTAAGATTGTGGTGTTACATCTAACAGCCGTAGGGTTTATAATCAGACTCTAAAACATATGGAGCAATAGCAAAACTGCGGATGTGTTTAAAGATTGTAACTGTGTTTTATTTTTTCTTGATTCTCAAAAATATATCTAAGATTTTTGCCTACTTTAATATAAAATTAAACGACTACCTGTATTTTACGATGCACTACTGACTTCAGTTATAACCATGATATTTTTAGTATATTGGGATAGTTATCTCATAAATGGAGAGTTTTGTTTACATGATATTTACCGAATATTTAATTAAACAGTGCCTTAAGGATCAGCGCATTTAACAAGACTGAATTATCTTAATTCCTGTGTTATATATTCAAACTATACAACGTGATTATATTTAAAATCCCCGCCTGACAATTTATTGGGAATTTTTTTAAAAGAAAAAAGTCATTTGCCTGATAACTGTCATTGTCGCTTTGTCTCTGTAAGCAGCTTTATAATTTCACATAGAATGGTAGTAGTCTATTATTATTATTATTATTATTATTATTATTATTATTATTATTATTATTATTATTATTTTTACACAATACAATTTATTTCAAATTTTCTTCTGGTGAAAAGTGATCATTAGTGCACATAATCTGTTGTGTAGCACTCAATGTCGCTTCACTTTTTCTATTTATCTATCTCTGAATGTAAGTGATTTAAATGGGGATTATCTTTACTAACATTAGAGATCGTGCAGACTACTCACGTGCTGTGTGCACAAGGCTATTGAACATGGGGGGGGGATAAACGTTTTGCATAATCTGCTGTGATTAATGTAACATGCTCAATCCAATATGGGAGGCTGGTATGACAGGAAACGATTTATTGCAACAGTGAACCTACATTTAAAAATCTTCGTTCCTGTTGTTTTGCATGATTTGTGATGTATATTATTTAAGATGCTGGAATCAATTTTGATCGATTTTGTTTTCTTTCAACTTGAAAGTTAATGCATAACGTGCATATAAAGAAAATGCGTGAAAATATTATTTAACTAAAACATGTTGATACTTAATTTGTTTCTGACGCCGGGGAATATAATTTGAAATGCACTATTGCATCATTTGAATCTTTATCTTAATATTTTGAATAGCCACATAGTGGCGTTTACTGCTGTTTAGAGTTTGTTAGTACCTTATGTTAAAATAATGCACACACACACACACACACACACACACACACACACACACACACACACACACACACACACACACACACACACACATATTGATTACATCATACTTGTAGGTACATGGAGTGGATGGATTTCGTATATATCAACAAGGATTTGCTGGGGATTGTTTATCGTAATTTTTTCCTGGTTACTCGGTGTAACGTTTAGTTCTCTCGTGGTATAGTACATAATAGTAGTGAAACGTTATTTTTTTTCGTACAATGCTGTAACACGCGTATCAGCAAAAGTGAACAGCAGGAGTCACGTCAGTTTGACCTTACACGTTATTCGCTGTTTAAATGACTGCTTTTTAATAAAGGAGGTGTAAGGAGTAGCCGTTTTCAGGTTTATGTAGACACTTTCTTCACGTAGGCAGTGGGTTTAAAGTAAAACGTTTTTTCTTGTGTACGTTTGTATTGTTAAATATGTATTAAACTAGTCCAGGAAAGCATCATCATAAGATTAGTGCATTGGTGACGTGTTTATCTCTCGAAGTGCAGCGAAACGCGGAGACGTTGGAGGGGGCGGGGTGGCGGCTTTCGTCCACATTCAAGGCGCTTCCTTATGCTTATTGCAGTGATGCACTGGCAAAGAGAACAAAATGTATTGCGTTTACACCAATGGGATCATGTACTACAGCGAACGGCGAGGCGTTTGCGATTATAAGTAGATTTGAGATGCATTTGAGAAGCTACCCCAAACGCGGTACTTCTTTTCCAGCGGTTTTCTCGACACTGTCTGTAGAGAGTGCACACGAAGCAGGTGTCTGTCGGAGAGACACTTACCTAATGTGTTTTAGCTTCTAATAGATAAACACCCCTCCCCCTGGCGGAAGAAGCCAGTTAGTGGTTCTTTTTTAGAAGCATCGCATATGGACAATTTAACTAGTCGCATTAATTGAATTTTGATTATGACATTGTGTGGAAACAGTCTTTGTAACTGCACTTTGAATGTTAAAAACGTGAGCAGCTCCACAAACGTTTGACGGCTACGAAATTTACAGGTGACTTGCATAAACACGGAGTACATTCTTCACAGTTTATAGTGGGATTCAACAATAAGAAGTACCATGTTTTTGAACTTTGAAAACACTTCTGACTAATCCACTTTCCACAATATCTTTGAGTGTTATTTTTGCAGCATTGTTAATCAGGATTTCATTGTGGTTTCATTCCTTATCCCCCCCCCCCCCTTTGTGCCCTCAGACTGTTCGACATGGCTTCCCCTACCAACCATCGTCAATGGCTTTTGACCCGGTACAGAAGATCCTGGCCATTGGCACCCAGAGCGGAGCTTTGAGGCTGTATCCTTTACGCTGCAGCTTGCTGTCAAGCATTTTGGCAATGTGTGCTGTGAGAGGGCAGCCTTGACATGACCTGGTGCTCTCCCTTCCTCAGGTAACATGACATCACAGTGTGTGGAAGCAAAGCAGAAGCTATGAGGGTGAGGTCTGGGTGTAGATAATCTGGTGGACAGGAGGTGTGTTTTGAATAATATCATCCATTTCTGGTGATCAGAAGTCATGTGGAATGGGCAGAGAAGTCCTTCCAATGCTCACTGGGTCCGTGCTAGCTGACTTGGTGGACGCATCCATGTTGATTCTGGGAACGATTTCTCCATTGTACATTTTGCGTACATTTTGTGTTTTAGTTTGTGTGTAAAAGACCTGTGTTTACTTGTGTTCATAGATGGGTTTCATTAAGGTACGTTAAGCCAAGGTACCAAGTGTTATGTGTGATATTCCCTGCTTACAAGAGCCTTGGCATGCTGTCTTACTTGCTGTGAGTAGGGTACCACTTGAGCTCACACTGTGTATTTAGGGCCAGTTTTGGCCATTGAGCTGTCCCAAGTGCTGGTATTTATGGTAAATCTTACTGCCTGGAAATAAGATGTTGCGCTGACTTTCTTCCTCTGTCAGATGGGTGCCACACGTGGGCATCTCAGTGTGCCTGGCTGCCTGTTGGCGATGGAACTTCTGGGGTTCGTTTCAAAGACATTGGCACGTTCCCTGTTGTGCTTCTGTTGGGAGAAGAGACTAAACTGTGCAGAGAGAAGATTAAATTTGTAAATTTGTATTCTAGGATTTCCTGGGCTTCTGTCAATTTATTTTTTCAAATGTATTTGTCCAGCTAGATGATTACTGAAACCACTCACATTAAGTGTGCTGCTAAAAGGTGCAAGAAAGAGGATCTGTAATGGTCAGTGTTTCAGTGCCTTAACTGCTCACGTTACCTTATCCTCTTATGCATTTTGACTGTATATCGAAAGTGGGGAATAAAGGCGACAGTCAGTGTTTGCTGTCCCTTTGTTAAAAATGCTATTTTGGCTGCGGAGTCAAAAAAACTTAGCGACGCATCGTCAAGTGGCCGTCGTCACAAGGAAGCCTTTACCTTGGGTCCTGCACCAGCAGGAAGCCTTTACCTTGGGTCCTGCACCAGCAGGAAGCCTCTTTCCCATCAGCGGTACCGTTTCAGCAGCACGCTGTTCAAGCTCCTGTCAAGGTGTACATGTGGCTTCTTTCAAGAGGTCACTTGGGCTCTTTATTTTGCCACTGGTTGAAGTGGACCTGTCATTGATTTCTGCAAAGCCTCCCACATGTTGTCCTGGGGTGCTGGGGACAAAGGGTGATATTGGCTGGGCCCAGCTGTACCCATGCGAGACCTTTGCAGTGAATAGAAGGGATGGAAATATTGGCAGGTGGCAAAGCTGAAAGCATATCCTTAGGGGATATATTTTATACCATCAAGAACATAAGTGGGGAAGGTAAGCAGGCTGGGGGAGGAGTTAAACAAAGTTCATATTCCTTTAGAACTTCACTTCATGTGATTTAGGAAAGAGAATTATTGGCATTTTTTGTACTGGCTTGAATTTATCATAGGTGTTTGGTACGATTGTCTTTGTTATTAAGGATATATAAACTGTGTGTGAAAGATTGCTCCTTTTGCTTTCTTGCTGGAAACGAGGATAGCTGGTGGCCAGATATTTATTGGCTGGTGACCCATGTGATGCAGGTTCAGGTTCAAGGCTTGGAAATAATGTGGTTTGCTTGAAGTTATTAAAAATGATGGTAGTTAACATGCATTGGTACTGTAACATATCTATAAATGGATATGATATAAAGCGTCAGGAACTTTGGATAAAGTTGTATGTGGAATACACATGTAAAGGGTACAGTTCACTTTTAATATCCACATACATTAAGTGGCTGTTTAATCATTAAGTGGGTAATTAATGTACAAGAAAGGTCTAAGGCTTGACCGTTAGACAACTGCATGACATTGAGGAAGTTGCGGGATGTGTAGAAAAGGGGAAGTTGGAGACCGATCGGTCTGACAGCAGCAGTTTAATTGATCAAGTGTCAGTCATTGCTGTGACACCTGACAGAATGACTCTGAGTAACACTGAAGCCATCTGCAGGCCCCTCTTTCACTGCAGGGTCTGGCATGGCCAGAGTGCCTGTCGCCGGAGGTCGCTGAAGGTCGCTGGAGGTTGCTGGAGGTCACTGGAGGCCGGTGCAGGGTGTGTGGGATGATGGTGTGAGGATGACATGGTGTCAGTGCCGACCCTCTCTACGGTGGCGTTTGCAGTTAAATGTTTACATGCACACGACTTGGATGTAATTCCCATGGAGCTGCACACATGCATTTCTCCCTTGTGTTTAATGCGCTACAGCTGTTTTCACAGCTGTGAGAACTTCTTTGATGGCAATACACCGTATGTACGTGTGTGATCATCACTGTACGTTCAGGATATGGGTTTGTTTTATTGCGTTCAGAAACAAAAAACGCAATTTAAGTAGAAGTCTGGCTGTCTTAAGGCTGGGGATGTGACTTGAAAACCAGTCAGCGTGATGCTCCATAACATGTGGTCAAACTTTGAGGTTGGGCCCAGGACGTATTAATTTCAGTATATTGCAGTGCTTTTTCAAAAATATTAACTTGTACAGTCTAGGTCTCTAATGTTTTAACTGCAGAGCCATAGAAGCCTTTCATCACAAAGTGATTGTTGAGATTTGGGATCGTTTTGTTGAGTGAAACTAGCCAGGTATTATACAGAGGAGGTGTCTGTAAAACCAGTGTATAACACAGAGAATATGTGCTCAGGTAAGGAGTTAGGTTTTTTTTCTGTTTTTGCCTTGTTGTTGATCTCCTGATGTGCACCTTTTGAAGTTCTTCAAGTTCTTCTTCAAACTTCAAAGAGCTGAACCGTACAAAACGCCATGAATTTTGTAATACCGATGTGGTATTAGTTAATTGAGTTGAGACATTCTCTAGTGTTGTGCTTCATTTATGCACATACAGTGTCAGTAAATGTGTGTCTTGGTTACTGGGTGT
Source organism: Chitala chitala (assembly GCA_025773905.1). Classification (NCBI taxonomy): domain Eukaryota; kingdom Metazoa; phylum Chordata; class Actinopteri; order Osteoglossiformes; family Notopteridae; genus Chitala; species Chitala chitala. The sequence goes on along the minus strand of JABJVR010002859.1, from coordinate 24,834 downwards.
TGGTGACTGGCTGCTGTATATCTGAAGGATATGTACCATGACGCTTTCTACCATGTTAGTGCCTGCCAGGTGAATGATACTGGGAACAGAACCTTCCCTTTAGCCTGCAGCTCTTCTTGCACACAACCCCGAGACGTGACCTGCCGCTGATGACTTGACATTTGACGAGCCTTGTGAAACAGGCCAAGAATTTAGCTTGCATTAGAAGTTGAATCATGTCCTTTGCTGTAGTTTTATTTATTTTTAAGCAGTATTGTACCTCTAGGACACATGTCATGGTGCATAAATGCGTAGGGATAAATGATCAACTGACCTTTTTAGATGGAAAGGTTTCAGCTGCAGGTGGTGCCCAGTTATGGGATGTGGCAGAATTTTCCAGAATGACACCAGAGTCATCTGGCACCCAGCTTCAAGTCACAGGGCCTTGGCAGGATCAGTGTGGCTCAGCCAACTCAAAGTAACAAGTTCCTGGTAATTAAGAAGCTGCAGTATGGGTGGACCGCTTGCTTGAAAGTCATGTTTGTGTTCCTTCAAATATTATTTCCTTTATCATTTGGATGATCTCTGCATAGCCATGGCTCTGGTTTTGGCAAGGTCATTTAGCAGGGGTCTGGACTGGGGGGTCACAGTGACGTGAAAGCTTCAGCTGGTCTGTGATATTAGCCTGTTGGTGACGTTAGCATTAGCTTGTCACCCGCATTTTGCGTGCGCCAGTCAATAGCGTCAGCTTGTAAATGTGCTCTTTTTAAAGACAGTGCAAAGGGCTCAAAGCCATTGTGTCGCGTACCTTTCAGTTGTGCCTGTCTGTTTCCAGCAGACCTGGCCCTGCCGTTGCTACTAATCCGTGTCCTTGTAAAAATTACGTCTGCCTCTTTGACATTCTCTCATAAGGGCATGTCTGATTCACCGTTCTCCAGGAAAGGCTAATGGAAAGTTCTGAGGGAAATGCTATTATTTTTGCCCCTGATTGACATGCTCATTCTGTGTTTGTGACTTACAGTGCTGGAAAGGCAGGCTGGTCAGGGTTGCAGCAGTACACCCCCCGCCCCCCCAACATCCAGGAAATACAGCAGAATGACAACCACAATCAGTAAAGTCCATTAATGTAGTTCTTTGTGTTCCCACATGAAGCCATTCAGTGGGCTGGTACCAAGGCCAGTCTAAATGGTGCTGAAGACAGCTGCATTTATGAGACCCGTATGGGCCCAGCGCTGAAGATGCCTTGTCCCACAGTCATTGGAGTGCGACGTCGTCAGAATTTTTGCCATTGAGCCCATACTGAATGGCTCTGCTTTATGACTGTGGATCTTCGTACTGCTCCTAAAACCCCACCCCATTCCTGCCATGGGCCAGTAGTGGGAGACTGAGGGGCAGACGTGTGCAGATCATAGTGTGCTATCCACATTGTGTTCTGGTTAGTGAACCGCATCTCATGAGTTGCCCTCTTGTTACCAGACCCAGCACATCACCGGTACAGCACGTGACAGCCCGTCAGTAGCGCTGCATTGTTGAAAGGGAAATTTGCTTCAGGCTTCTGCAGTGGTTGCATGTTGTGCTGCTGGGATTCGAGCAGGTCTTTGTTGCCAGAGGAGGAATTCACGATCACACCGCGTGACTGTCAACTGAAGTGAATAGACTACGCATCGGTTATCTTTGTCCCAGCATGGTGCCATGTGTGCGTGGACTGGTGCCCTTCTACTCATTAGCTAAGGATTGGCCAGTGCAGTGATCCGTGTGTGTGCTAGTACTATATTGTGTGCTGCCCACCTGTGTTTAGGTATTAGCAGTTATAACTGAGTCATGCCCATGGGTGTGCCCTGCGTGACCCCAGAAACAGACTCTTTCTGCATAGTTCTGAGGGTGCTGCCCAGTTTAGCTTTTGATTGTTAATTACTGTCAGGCATACCTGCATCAGCTGGTGCTCTGCTGGCTGCCCCCGCACCCATCTTCATGCCAACTCTTAGGCCCCACCGCGTCCATGTCCCTCGGCCTTGTCGCAGGGCCGTCCATCCGTGTGATATTGATCACGGCGGCTGCCGCTGGACCCAAAAGATGCCCCCGAGGCTTAATTAGGCGGCAGCCCAGTGAGGTGTCTGCGAGTGCTGGGCCGCTCTCTGTCGATGTGTCCGGCGTAACCTTATAACTGCGTTAATGTGCCTGAGGAAGCTGCGAAGGGGATGTTTTTCAGCACGCCTTGTGACACCGCTGCGCTTGGTTTCGAACCGGACCCCTTGTCTCCATCCTTGCTATTTTAAACTGCAGCACCAGCGCAGAAAATGTTAGGCGTTTGGAGTGATTTCTTGAGCAGCCACTGTGTTACACTCCTAAGCTTCCTGGCTGTTAAGGGTAAAAAAAAAAACAGCCATTTAATCAAGACAAAAGGTACACTTTATCCACCGGTACACTTGTCAGTTCCTGTTCCGCTGATGTGATTTATGCGGCAGGTCGGCTGGCAAAGGGTGAAACCTCTTTGTCAGGAAACTAGACCCACGAGGGAGGTGCCATGGCACTGTCTGGCAGTTCTGCGACAGGAGAGTGGGGTTTCAGCCCACCTGCCTTTGTCTGCCGAGTAACGGCGAAGCGGTGAAGGTGTTGTGACTTCCTGGTGTTCGGATTAGAAGAGCAGCCTCCTGCTGTCGGTGCCACCTGAGCTGTGTGACCAGTGACTGGATCACCCCGGCACACAAAGGTTTTATGAGACGCCATTTTAATTGGGTTTCTACTGTTTCCTAAAGTTGCACGTGAAAGTTTTTGTTCATAAACCTAAAAGACTTTGAAGAGATTTGTATAGCTAATTAATTTTTTTGATTGTTGTATATTCAGCCTTTTGGACAGTTTCTCTTGCCACTGCTAGGAGAACAGAATGAGGAGGCGTCAAACGGGTCACGATGTAGGAGCAGTGCTGCTCCTTTCCTGCAGAGGTGAAAATAAAGGCAGAGAGCAGCTGAAGAAGGCTGGTTAACGCTCCTCCCCCGATCTCACCTCACCTGGCCACCAGGCTCAATAGCTTTACTCCTCTGTTTAGCCTCATGTCACGGTTCTCATTCCTGCTCACGTCACTGTCGACGACACGTTACACCGCAGTTTACTTTGTTCTTTCTTCTCTGCTCTACTCTCCACTGACTGCTTTTTACTCCGCTTGTTTAGTCTGTTTACTGTTTATGGGGCAAAGAATAAGGGAACTCAAAATACCCACAATTCCCCTCTGGTCTAGAATGGCTGTCTTAGTCATGAGCCTTATCTGAGGAGGAGATGTGAGGTTTTGGGGCTGCCCTCATCTCATGTTTTCATCGGCGTTGCGTGCTGAAAGCTGAGTGCACGTGTGCAGCTCAGAAGGAGGCTGCTGCCTTCTCGGGGGGCATGTTGACACCCGTGTCGACACAGGACGGCATGTGTGGGTAGGTAGTGAAACAGCAGTATCGTGCAGAAGCCCTGGCTTCGTTTTCAGATGTCAATATGACGAAAAAAGCCGATGTGAGGCCTGATGCATTCACACACACACACACACACACACACACAGTTCAGCCACTCATCCTGCCTCGCTTTGACAGTGCAGGTTCGTCCTCACTGAAAGCAGGTGTCTTGTGGCCCACACCGATTCCTATTCTTGTCGTGTTGACGATGGCTGAATGCTGGGCTCGCATTTCCTCAGGTGACGCCAATAGAGCGACGTTCGAGTACTGGCAGCCCTGTCATTTGCCAGTTTTCTGGCCTGTCTGCAAACCACAGAGACAAAGGTGCATTGGTAGAGAGAGGATGGCCGTATGCAACAGCCACCGCTGACTTGGCACGAGGAATCTGTCCTGACGTCAGCCATCGTTCTGTGTTTGGGATCGCTTTGCCTTTCACCAAATCATTCTGTGTGGTTGGGGCTCATATTTTAAATTAAAAGGCACTCCGGATCTGGACAGAAGCTCCTCTCTGCTCTGTGATAGGATAAAAAAGAAGCAGGTGGTGGGGGAGGGGGGCAGCTTTGTCACGTGGCACTGAAACTCGGCTGCAGGCTGAGGTCTGCAGCTGTCTTTTACTGCTGGGTGTGATGGTGCGGCCCCTGGCTTTTGCTGTTATCTGCATGCTGTATGTGGTGGTATTGAAGAAACACTCCTTCCCCCCTCTCCCCAAACTGTATATAGAAGTAACCTCGGGCACAAGGAGAAGGCTTTTTTTGGCACCAGAGTAATATGCTTAGTTGCCCACAAAATGATGAAATGCAGCATTGCTTGCGCCATTGAAAGGAAATACGGACATGTGGGTAGGACAGAGTGCTGACAAGCATTGGGGGGGGGGATTCTGCTGCTTCACTGCTTCATCCCTGGCCCTCACCTGGCATCTGCTGTTATGTGCATTTGGTTTCCTCTGGTGAGAAAATGTGTGCTGTACTGACACCCTTGCACCTACCTCATGTTTGCTGGAGGATCACATGGCAGCTATGGCACCTATGTGCCAGTTCCAGTTCTGCTGCCTTTGCTTGTGTGCTCCTCTGTGCTCCCAGTGTTGGTTTGTATTAATCTAAAATGCCATAAATCTTGCCTGTACAGAATAGCAACTGACCAGGTTGGTTTTGTTTGACCTACATTAATAAACTGTATTAAAGATGAAAGACAGAATTCACAGTGCCAGTCAAACAGAGTCAAACTGAGCACAGTAATTGTCAGCTGATAAGGCCATTAAGAAGGCAGTTAGGTGTGATCGCTTAGGTGCTCCCACCTACCAGATGCCTGCTTCGACAAAACATAGGGTGCTAAACACCAGGTCGGCAGCTATCAAGAAAATACATGACTTTTAAACTGAGCCGTTTGTGCGTGTGTGTGTGTGTGTGGTTGTTTGGGAGAGGTCACAGGTGGATTATTACAAAGAAGACAGGGTTCACTGTGCTCAACAGACTGCTCACCGAGGTCTCTATGTTAAAGAGGTCTTTTGTGGAATAAATGTAGCGCCTCCCTGCCTTGTCTGAGGTGGGGACGTTGACGCTGCACTGTATTTGCACATTAGGGTCACCGGCTGTTTCTGGAGCTGCCTCAGACAACGCCTGTCCACCTTATCATTGTGGAGGATTCCTTACCTATGCTGTTTTGTTTCCATGTCGCTCCGTCTTTGCGCCTGTTACTCCGTTTTTCTCTGGTTTCTTGTTCTTGCTGTTCCAAGTTAACAAGGTCAGCTGAACAGGATGAGGGGCAGATGTCAGGCTTGACCTTGTCAGAAGCTAAATGACTCCCCTCCCCCTGCTCTGACCTTCTGAGAGGCTAGGACAAGATTCACTACCCCCTCCCAATGTTGCGTTCATGGGACTCTACAGAACTGTAGCATGTATCTGTTTGGTAGCTGCAAGCTGCTGTATGCTCTATTTTGTAGTTTCTTTGTAGTCTCTAGTGAGGCTTTTTGGTAGCTGGTTAACCATGCCTGTAAAGAAGATGGGACTCAGATGTACTGGCTGGACCAGGCAAAACTGATGAATTATGGTCATGTGAACTGCTGTCTGTTGCAGTCAGAATCTGGGGGAGCAGAGATGTAGAACGTGTGTATGTGTGTGTATGCGGGTGCGCGCACGTGTGGTAGTTTAGGGTAACAGATGGATGCTGTGGGGGTAGGTAGGGTACAATATTGGCATGACATACTTCTCCTAACACCAGCAGCTTAGATATCCCTTGTGCAGTAAACACACAACTTAGCTTTTCCACATCGATGCTCAGAGTAATACCGAGCGTACAGTATGGCTTGCCAGACGGCACGTTCCACTGGGAGGCTGAGTCTATCTGCCTCGCTTACGAGGGCGCTCAGACAGGGCACATCTGCCGCAGCCTGGCGTCACATTGTCCGCTGTCCTTGTGCCAAAGCTGAAGGGGCATTTTGGGATTGATTCACTGTTTCACTGTTCTCTGTTTGGTGAGGCTTAAACTAGAAGATTACATCAAAACTTTTTTCCCCATAGGTTAATTTTGTATATTAATGCTGACCAAAGATGATGGTCAAAGGATGTCATGAAAATAAAAATAAGAATAAGGATTTTGATTAGGGCCTGTGATTCTGTTCTTATCCAACAGATATTTCATAATCGTATTTGTCATGTTTTGAGCGGAGGACCAGCAGAACGAGTTGGGTACCATGCAGACCTTTTAATCATGTAACTCAATCTAAAGTGTCCACCCACAGCAATCCATGATGTACCAATACCTTGTGATTGAGTGTAATCTTATTCATTCCACTTTCCAGACATGGCTGCAAATGGCAACAAGCTTCACTGCTTAATTTTGCCTACTGATCTTTGTGGCCTGAAGATGTAGATATTTAATCTGCCTTTGTGGTACCTGGTTGGGTGTGGTTGGGTGGAGGACAAGGGCAAAGGTGGTTGTGAATTGCCACTCCACTAGGGGTACGAGGTACAATGCGCCCTTTCACAAGGACATCCTGTTGTCAGAGCAAGGAATGCAAATGTACTGTTGCCTGTGGTATTTTCATATCTTATTGGCAGCTGGGATTCAGTACCATTGTCTTGGCAGAACTAAGTGTTTGGAGATGCTCCTGTTTTTGGTACAGAAAATAAACACCCTTTCCTCCACAAGATGCTCATTTGCACATCCATCCACCTTTTGAACTGGATATTCAGAACCCCCCCACCTGCGCCTCTGTCATTTGAAGGAGGAGGTTCAGCAGGGCTGCAGGAGATTGTTAGCTTTGCTTTACGGCTTTGTGTCTGTGGCAGGCTACCCCCTCTGTCATGAGAATTTCTGCTCAGCAGCAGGGATGGAAGATGGACCTGAATGGGTGCTGAGTCAGGGGTCAGCAGACCTGTAAATGTCGTACACCTAACACTCACCTCTATCCATACTAGTGCAGAACTCTCGGTGAGGCTCACAAATTAGTTTAGTCCGATTGGCTCCATGTGCCAGGTAGAAAGATGCCTTTTATATTTTGTATCACTCTAAGTTGGTAACAATTACGAGCTACTTTACATGTTTACAGATTTAGAATGAAGGTGTTTGGTACGCTTACATTCTTTTCACCTTTCTGTCTTTGGTTTTGAAAGTTAATTTCCAACAACTTCTATAGAACATCAAGGCCCAGGCGTCTTCATCTGAAGATAGGTTCTTAAATTAAAGTCTCATTAAGTTTGATCATCTAGTGACACTCGTGCTGTTTCTCTTGGGCATTGCCTTGTTAAACATTGTGTGTAAAAAATATAGTGTGTATTCTATTGGTTTGTTTTTTTGGCAGCTTGGTAGTGTAATAAACCAATTTATACTGCCTTCGCGCTGCTTAGAATGTTTGGATAAGGCCAGATATCAGTGGTGTTTGGATCACTACTAGGACTACAGGGTTTAACAGTAGAACATTTGTATCACCTGGGATGGCAAGAGTCAACACTACAATGTTTGGGTCTGCCATGAGACAGTAGGATTGAACTGTACAACAAATGGATCAGTTGTGGGACTATAGAGTTCAGCAGAAGAACATTTGGATCAGACAAGAAACTGCAAGTGTCAACACTACAACCTTCCGATCAGCTCTGAAACTGTAGGGTCCAGCAATAGAACTTAGGGATCAGCTAAAGGACTGCAAAAATCAACAGTAGAACCTTGGGGTCAGCCATGGTTGCTCATTGTCAGTTTAGCCTGAAGACAGTTGATTTGTTTTAGTTGGCTCTGGATGCAAAACATTACTGTAGACATAGGGGGTAGATAAAACTGCAGGAGTTGTGAAATTACATATTTAACTTGGCCCATAGGGATTATGAGGTACAGGTGTTAGAGTAGACTGCAGGGAATGTGTAATACAGGTGTTATGGAGCACAGAGGAGCTCAAATGTAGTTAATGTTGCAGTGGGTGTGGAAGGTATCTGCAAAATGGAAACTGGACTGGCTTGGCACCAGCCATGGTTACCCTGGTGGCCCTGGTCACCTGGGTTACCTTGTCTGCCCTGGTTGCTCTAGTGACATTTATTTATGAATACATAATAAACAAGCCATTAACTTTTCTTTATTTATACCCATCTTCAGTGAATAGGTCCTGCACGCCTGGGCCACAGCATGTATTAATAGGACTAATGCCTGTGGTGCCAATTTTAAACGGTGAGGGTGTTGTTCTCAGAACCTTTTTGACGTTGCCTGCCAGAAATCAGTGCGCTTATTAATAAGGCAGTTTCCTCAACTGCTTTCATGATGTAAAATATTAACGCAGCTAAATGCACACATTGGTTTCCAGTTTGCTTCATGCATAATTAAGACGTCAGCAGAGAAATCCATCTAAACTGTTTAGGCTCACTGCAGCCTCTCCCTGCTCCTCTCTGCCCCGCTCCTCTTTGCAATTTCCCTTACCCCCCCACCCCAGCTTAATCTGAACCTCTTTTATCCTTGTTAGTGCTTTCAGTTCTCAGTGGAAGCTCAAGCTTACCTTATGAACTTCCAAAAGACTCTGCTTTTCTCTTATCTCCTAGATACACATGGGAGAGGTTGGGGCTAAATAGGTGATCTGCATTTGGAGTCAACATGCACTCTTTCCAAGCATCGCTGTTAGCCTTTCACAGCTGTGTGTTTGCTTCTTGCCTGTATGTACTCAGAAATGCAAGTATGTCTTTCTTTGGATGTGTGTATTTGGCTCTTTGAGGCCTCTGTGCTGGGTTCTGCAGTGCTTTGTAACAATAGTGTTAGTTAGTCTTGGACAAAGGCTTGATTTTTGAGGACCATGCCTTTATACTCCTGACACTTTTGTGTCCTGGTACTTTGTGACTGCTGCCTTTTTTCCTGTTTTCGAGGATTTAAAGTGTGCCTGGTGGGCCTAGTGGATTTCAGGTGTGCCTGGTCAGCCCAGCAGATTTCAGGTGTATCTAGTTGGTTGTTTTTTTTTGTTTGGTTTTATTGCTTCATGGAATATTCAGGTCCCAGAGTGCTCGTGCTGTAGGCGTTCTCCAGGTGTGATTAACCTGCACGTGAACTCGCCTTTATGGAGTCAGTGTGGATCATGTTACTGTTGGACAGCGTACTTTGGCGTTGTAGTCTTAAATTGTCCACTGTCTATTTCTTGCAGCTACAGACATTTTTTAAAAAATATACATAAAAAACCTGAATTCACCTCAAGGGCGTGCCTTGCGCTTTCGTTCATTCTGCTGCATTCAGCGAGTTTCCTTGCTCCCGCATTGTTGACTGAACGATTATGGTGGGCCGCCCCCCCCGGGGGGGGGGGGGGGGGGGGGGGGGGGGGGGGGGGGGGGGGGGGGGCCCGGGCGGGGAGG